>CAUYQG010060185.1:0-17642 GCA_963574415.1 Tarsius wallacei | reverse complement strand
TATTACAATTTTAATAGTCTTTTTCCTCTCTTAAAATGTATACTTTTTTTGGCACCCTCTGTATGGTATAAGGTGGGAAAACAAGACACGGAACAGTGTGTATAATATTATATGACCATTTATTATATTTTAAAAATGTGTGAGTGTAGGTGCAGATACCCACTGGAAGTGAACCCGAGAATCTGGCCGCCATCTTTGACTCTAGGAGCCAAGCTGGGTTCCCGGGGGTGGGGTGGGGTGGGAGAGGACTCCCATTTCCCCACATTACTTTTTGGACTTTCTGAATTTTGTAGCATAAGTATGACGGGGATGCAAAAAATAAAAAAATAAATACATAAAAGCACCCAGAATTTATTTATTAAAAATTGTTTATTTATTCTTACGCGTTTAAACTTCAGTCACTGTCAAAGGACTCTCTGTATGATGCAATACACCTATCGAGATACTTTTCCCACTACTCAAAGCAATCTTCGAACTTGACCAGGTTGATGCCTTTTAGTGCTTCTGCTGTTTTGGCTTCACCTCTTCCACATTGGCCAAACATTTCCCTTTGAGGACTTTTTCATCTGGGGGAGGAAAAAAAAGTTGCTCGGGGGAATAGGGAGGTGGGGCACGGGGATCCCGTGGTTTGGGTCAAAAACGACTAAACAGCATGGTGTGGGCAGGTGCATTTTCCTGGTGGGAAAACCAGTCACCTGCTTGCCACAGTTCGGGTCATGTTTTCTGCAACTCACGACGCAACCTTCCCAAAACTTCCAGATAAAAACTTTGGTTGACCATTTGACCCGGAGGAACCAATTCCAAGTACGCTACAAGGGGCCCACCCTCCAAAAGACGATTCTGGGTTTTTTGGGGTCTCTCTTGTATGTATTAAATATTTAACAGTGTACACGGAATTCATTGTAATTTTTTCTCTAGATCCAAGGGGTACAGATTTGTTACGTAGGTATATTGCATGATGGTGAGGATTGGGCTTCCATTGAACCCATCACCCAGGTTGTGGACATGGTACCCCGTGGGTAGTTTCAACCTTTCCCATCTCCCTCCCCCCTTTAGGAGTGACCCCGTGTCCCTTGTTTCCATCCTTGTGCCGCTATGCATTCAGTGTTTAGTTCCCACTTATTAGGGTGAACATGTGGTATTCAGTTTTTTGTTACTGTGATAATTCACTTAGGATGTTGTTTTCTGGAGGCATCCGTGTTGCTGGAAAGGACATGATTTTGTTCTTCTTTATAGCTGCGTCGTATTCCATGGCGTGTATGTACCACATTTTCTTTATCCAATCCACCACTGATGAGCATCTAAGCTGGTTTCGTGCTTTTGCTGTTGTGCATAGTGCTGCAATAACATGCATTTTGCAGGTATCTTTTTCGCAGAGTGAATTGTGTCCCTTTAGGGACACAATCAGTAGTAGGACTGCTGGGTCAAATGGTAGATCTGCTTTTAGCTCTTTGAGTAATCTCCAAACTGCCTCCCACAGGGGCTGAACCAGCTTACATTCCCACCGACAGTGCAGGAGCGTTCCTTTTTCTCCGCACCCTCACCGACATCTGTTGTTTTTTGACTTTTTATTGAAAGCCATTCTGACTGGTGTGAGATGGCGTCTCACTGTGGTTTCGATGTGCATTTCTCTGATGTCAGAGGATCGTTTAGGCCTTGGTGATGGTTTGGGCATTGAGGGATGGGGAGAAAAGAGGAATCCTGCATGTTGCCCAGTGATGGGGGAGGGAGGCTAAGAGACTTATCTTGGACAGGCGAGGTTTGCCATCACCATCAGAAATCCAAGACGAGATGTTGGATCAGGCTGTCTGAGAGGTCCAGGCTGGAGATGTCAGCTCGGAGTCATGGGTGTCTAGCTGCGTTTAAATCCGTGGGATTTGTTAAAATGGAGAGCGAGAGAGGGGAGACAGAAGAGCACCAGGGTGGGCCCAAACTGCCTTAGTATTTAGAAGCCAGCAGAGAAAACTTGATGAGGTGGAAGAAACCAGAAGGCTGAGGAATCTCAGTGGAGACTGTTGCAGGAGGGCCGGGCCAGCCACAGGTGATGAGGATGGGTGGGCCAGTCCAGGGGCACTGCCCCTTGGATCTGGCAACTCGAAAACCATTGTTGATTGGGACTTGAGCAGTTTCCTGGTGTGGGGAAGATCGGGGGCCGGGGGCAGGGGAAGGGCTGGAATGTGGCCTGGAGAAGGCATGAAACATGGACAGGGTGCTAAGGATAAGCTTTTTTATTTTTTGAGTTGGGGTCTCACTCTGTCACGCAGCCTAGAGTGCAGTGGCCCCATCACAGTTCAGCACAGCCTCCTCCTGGGTTCAGGTTGTCCTCCCACATCAGTCTCCCAGGTAGCTGCGATCACAGGTACACAGTACCACACCCAGCTAATTTTTTGATTTTTTGTAGAGACGAAGTCTCACTTGGTTTTCTAGGCTTGTCTTGAGCTCCCGGGCTTAAGCATTCCTTCTGACTCCGCCTCTTAAAGTGCTGGGATTACAGGCAAATTAATTAGACCCCCAAACAACCAAATGCATGTTGAAAACCTTTTCTACTTAACTAGGACAAACACATGTTAAATATAAACATGTCTCAAATTTACCATGAGAAAGTACTAATTGCCAGTGAATGGCATTTTAAAATGATTAATTTTATGTTATGTGAATTTAAAAACAAACTAAACTGACTTCCATGATTAAGTCATGTTACCTACAAGAAAAGGTTCAAGTACTAGGTACCGTGACTACTATAATAAATAGACAAGTCAGAACATGATATTTATTCCAAAGGACATTCTTCATTCTTATTTCATAACAAAGAGAAGGAGAATTGGAGAAAGTGACAGAGAAAATGAAAGAAAGGGATAAGACAATGATAAATGTGCAAAACTTTGACATTCCAAAATTAAGAGAAAGAGAAAAACCAGGCCTGGCATGGTGGCTCACGCCTATCATCCCAGCACTTTGGGAGGCTGAGGCGACAGGATTGCCTGGGCCAAGGGGTTCCAGACCTGCCTGGGCAACAGAGTGAGACCTCGTCTGTACAAAAAATCCAAAAATTAGCCAAATGTGGTGCACACCCATAGTCCCAGCTACTTGGAAGGCTGAGGTGCAAGGATTACCTGAGCCTAGCAAGTCAAGGCTGCGATGACCGTGAGACCGTGAAGCCTGGGCAACAGAGTGAGACTTTGACTAAAAATAAAAAAAATAAACAAGGCAAATTAATTAGAAAGAGCAAAACCAAGTTGTGCCTGTATTCCCACCCAATTTTTAAGAATCGTCTCTCGTAATTTGGTAACCCTCACTCATAAGCAGACCCTGAACATTTGCCATAATACTTTAAGAAAGGGATTGGCAGTCATAGGATCCTGCTGGGGTGGTGGGGGTAGGGACACAATATCAACAATGGTACCTGGTCTCAAACCAGGCAAAGTGGGGGGACCAAAGGGAGGCCCAAACTTCACCTGTATGAGGACCACTTGTATACCTAATCCTGATTGGACCCCACATCTTTAAAATAAAAATTAAATTAAATTAAAACCTGGGCTGGAAAAAAAATTAATTTGACAACCCTTCTTTGTTTTTTTGTTTTTTGTTTTTTTTGCAAAAAGGTTCTGTTGTGAGCATACACCTTGAATCACCGGGGTGCACTTATGAAGAAGGCATTTTGCACATGCACTAAAAGTGTCTCGGTGAAAGCTGTCATTTGCTTGCCCAGAGAGGCTTTTAGCCCCCAACCACATAATTATTTCATAACAAACAAGCAGGAACATTTCTCATCTCCATCAATTTCCCACACGACCTCACAGCACACGCACGGATTTGTGTGTGGCTTTTGGGAGCCTTTATGTAACTTCAGTGTCCTCACTGAAGAGATTAACTCTTGAAGAGATCGGCAGTGCTTTTTGCTGCATTTTAAAATGGCACACATATATTCTGACGATTAAATCAATGCTTGTGTGTGATAGAACATTTTTAGACTGCACAAAAGCAAGTAGAGGAAAATTAAGATGGGTTATGATTGCATCTCCCAGAGACAGCCAGTGCTGGTCCTGGAAGGATGTCCTGGCTATCTTTTTATTATTGTTATTATTATTTTTTTTATAATCAATATTTTTTATTATGATATTGTGGGGTACAGTTAAGGGTTAGGTATACAAATATGCTTCATTCAGGCACCCTTGTTGTTAAGAGGTGTCTCCCCGTCCCCAGACAGATATTTACTACCATTAATCCCGTCTCCCTACCCCTCCCCCCCCATAGTTTCCCACCACTGTCAGTCATTTTCTTATGGTAATACGTTGGATGATCAAGGTCCACTATATGAGTGAGAACATGTGATACTCAGATCTTTGTTTCTGTGAGAGGTCACTCAGTATTATAGACTCTAGTTCCACCCAGGTTGCTGCAAAATTCATGATTTTGTTCTTTTTTATGGCTGCATAGTATTCCATTGTGTATATGTACCACATTTTTTTAATCCAGTCCTCTTTTGATGGACAGCGTGGTTGCTTCCAGGTTCTTGCTATTTTGAACAATGCTGTGATAAACATACGTGTGCAGGTATCTTTTTTATAGAATGATTTGAGTTCTTCAGGGTATATTCCCAGTAGGGGGATTGTGGGGTCTGGCTATCTTTTTATGTGTGCATACCTTTTATCGTGCAGGATGGAAACCTCTTGTGTATACGGATATCAATCGGTTTTTATGATATAAAACGTCATCCTCTCTTCCCAAGTCATTCTTGCCATAGTTTTTACTCCAGTCCCAATCTGTTGCCAAATTTTATCCATTTTCCACCTCAAATATTCACTTTTTCCTGCCTCGCCATGAACACGTTTGTCCTAATATTTTTTAGTTCCCTATTGGTCCAGCAAGACAAGAGGCATTTAACGCATGTGATCTCTTAACACGTGATTTTTAAGGATGGCATGCTGTCTCTCCTTGCAATTGTACCACGATTTACTTAACCACTGTCTTAATACTTGATGGGTGCTGTTGTTTCTAATTTCTTACAGTTAAAAAGTAAACTGTTAATGATTATTTGGGGATGGTTTTTATATTGTTAACTAGGTCACCATATATCTGATAACACAAGCTAGAAACCCACATCATTCTTGCAATAGTTTTCACGCCCATCCCAATCCATTACCAAATCCTGTCAATTTCCCACCCAAAACAACTCTCAGGTCTGCTCACGTCTTTCCACCCTTCTCCCAATGCTTTTGTCTGGATATTCTTCATTTCCTTATTGGTTGAGCAATATTCTTAGTATCTTATATTTTTCACACTTACCCTAAGAGGCAGATGTCTCTTCCAACTTTTCCCTCAATTTTTTGATGAAATTTAATTACCTTAAGAAGTTTTATTTCGTGCCTTTCTTGTCTTATTACATTGTGCAACATAGTTCACATATGCAACATGATATTTGACATATATGTGTATTATAAATAATAATTTGAAATCAATGTTGTCAGCTCTAAGCTTAATAAATAGGATATTATCGATATTTTGAAGTCCACTGACTGGCCTTACCATGATCCTAAGCTTTGTGTTAATTATTCTTTCATTGTTGTTATGATTTTACCAAATATTTATATAAACATTTCTGCATTTTACTTATATTTAAGCAGTATGCAAATATTTTGACACTAGTTGCATTTATCTGCAATTTGCTCTTTTCAAGCTCAACACTGTGCTTTTTTAAAAAGATTGAGATGTAATTCATATACATATAAAAATCTAGTACAATCTAGTATTTTTTAGCATAGCCACAGAGTTATTAAATCGTCGTCACAATCTAAATCTGGGACATTTCATCACTTCAAAAAAAAAACCTTGAGAAGCTTCATATTTACTGGCCATCATTCCTGGTTTTCACATTATGTTTTCAAGAGTCATTGATTTTGACCCTTATAGCTGCAATCTGTTCATTTCCATAGGAATACATGGATAATAATTTTTCACTTCTGCCAGTGGAATTTGGGTTATTTGTAGTTGTTTTTATTTTTTTATTATAAGCATTATTTTTTTAAAAAAGCATGTTTGACAAGTATGTACTTTTTAATAATTGAAGTACCTTTTAGAAACTCTTCTGCTTATGTATATATTCTTGTGCACAGTGCTTTGGACTGAAAAATGGGATTGCTGTGTTATTTCTGCTCATCTTCAATTTTAATGCATAAAAAATTATTTTCTTTTTTTAAAAATGTTAATTTAGATTCAGAAGGTATGAGTGCAGCCAACTGACCTTCAACAAAAGTGACAAAAATAAGCAGTGGGGAAAGGACACCGTGTCTACTCAACGAATGATGTTGGGAAAACCGACCAACCATGTGCTGAAGAATGAAACTGGACCCCATCAACTCAAGATGGATTAAGACCTAAAGGTAAGACTATACAAATCTATAAGAAAACCTAGAAAATACTCTTTTGGACATTAGCCTAGGCAAAAAGTCATTTTCTAGAGTGAATGTACAAATTGAAAATTCCACCACGAGGGTATCACTGACTTTTAATTTTTTCCATTGATTTGTAGATATTGTTTATAGTTGCCACGGATCAATCCTTTACAAAATATATTTGCCCAATTTATTACTTGTCATTTCAATCTCTTTATGTTGTCCTTTGAATAAGCAACAATTCTACATTAAATCGAATCCAAATGATCAAACTTTCCTTTTTTCGTTTTGTTTGAAACTGTCCCCCATGCCCATATTTTAAAGTATTTACTCTCGTATTTCTTCTTCTCTTCTTTTAGCTTTAATTCTCCTGACTTATGTGTCTGTTCATGGTCTGTGGCAGTGGCTCAGTTTCCTTTTTTTCTTATCGTTTCTGAAACACGTTTTGACTCTCCCATCTGAGCTAGCTAGAACTTCTAGCTAGCCTGTGGCTTTGCGTGGGACCATTTCTGTACCTCCGTCTTTTCCTCTTCTGTTCTATTTGCGTATTCTTTGGTTGTTTGTTTGTTTGAGTTGGAGTCTCACTCTGTCGCCCAGGCTGGAATACAGTAGCAGTGGCACGCTCACGGCCACTGCGGCCTCGGACCCACTGGGCTCAGGCGATCCTTCTGCCTCAGCCTTCCAAGTAGCTGGAACTACAGGCGAGCGCTACCATGCCCAGCTAATTTGATTTATTGTAGAGATGAGGTCTTGCCAAGTTGCCCAGGCAGGTCTTGAACCCCTGGGCTCAGACAGTCCTCTCGCCTCGGCCTCCCAAAGTGCTGGGATTACAGGCTTGAGCCACCACGTCTAGCCTATTTGTGTATTCGTATGCCAATACCATCATACCATGCTGCCTGAATCGCTGCATGTTATTAATACATTGCACTGTCTGGTAAACCACTTCCTTCACCCAGCTTTGCAGAAGCACCTTGGATACTTGTAACCCCTCCCTTAGACATCTTAGAATCTGCTTGACAGGTTCAATGAACCACCTTGTTAAGATTCAGGTCGATGTGGGGGAATGGCACAATTTTAAGGCATGGAATTCTCCTATCCAGGCATGTAGCACATTCCTCCATCTCTTTGGGGAATTTTTAATGTCTTGTAATAAGCTTTTATAATTTTCCCCATGGAAGTGTTCAACATATTTCGTTGGATTTATTCCTTATATAGTTCGTTACTCTTATAAATTGCATCTGTATGTTTTTAAAATGGCATTTTCTCTCGTTGCTTGGGTGTAGAAAGAAAATTGATTTTTAATTTATCTCATATCCAACAATTTTGTTAAACCCTCATATTAATTTTAATCATTTAAAGATGTTTGGAGAATGTTTCTTTGTAGATAATATACAAACAATGCTTTTTGGGGGGAGTCTCTCTTACAAATTGTATCATCTTACTGAACTGGCTAGAGCCACCAATCTGTGGTGTAAAGTTAACATTGTCTTGACGCTTTTTGAAAGAGAATGTTTTGAATTCTACCATTTGATATGTTTGCTCTAATATTTTGGTAGCTTTCAGGTTTTTTAAATTTAAAGAAGTTCCCATCCATTCCAACATGCTAATAGCTTTAAGCTAAGTGGATGTAAAAATTCATCAAATACTTGTTAGTACCTACTGAGATAATCTTAGGTTTTTCCAGTTTAATTTATTAGCATGGCAAGCTACATTAATGGCTTTCCATTCTGGAATTAATCTAACTTGGTCATTCTTTAACTTTGGGTTCCTCTAAAAAAATAACCTGGAAAGAAGGACTTTGTGTCTGATCATTCCAACACCTGGCTCTGCGTGTGTCTGAGTGGTTTTTAATACTAAGAATGAACATATGACTATTGTACACATCTTCTTCAAATGACATTTGATGTGTATACAATGTCACACCAGTAGGTAACAATACCAAATAAGATACATTTGAACAAAATTACTTAACATTTTGAAGATATCGAACCCCCAAAAGGGTGATTTATTACCTCAGTAAATCATATGTGAGTGGTGGCTTATTTGCAAGATGAGATCTATTTTCTAACACGGGAAGACAAGGGACAGAAGACAAATCCTCCTTTCCTTACTGACAGACGTAGCTAACGTGACACCCTGGAATGAGATGACAAAGAGCCTCGTTTTGAGAGGCCTCTTTTGCCATTTGCTGCGGGCTGGTCAGGACCGCTGCAGAAAGCCACACACAACTTCAGGGGCGTTACCCGCAAATACCACACCGTGAGCGGCGCTCCCCTGGTTTGAGCAGTGCGGCTGTCCTGATCCTGAGGCAGATAACATGCCCGAACATTGAGTTACCTGTGACATAAGGCTCATCACAAGGTTCATGCAATGAATAGATGGGTTAATATGCATGAAATTACCATATAAATGTTATTACCACTGTCGTGCACGCCTCTGAGAGAGCCCATAAAGTTGCTACAAAGGCTGCCTGATTTTTGCCACTCACTCGAGTCTTAAAAACATCAAGTTACATAATAAAGTCATAAAAGCAACCTGGTTTCAGCTGAGGGCAGCAGCCAAGAGCCGTGCGTGCCCCAGTTTTCCACCGTCCCCTCTTTTCATCTTGCAGTAAGTTGGGAACGTCAGTCCTCCCCTTTATCTTTTCTTTCTTTGGAACCTAGAGCCATTTCCTGAGCTCAGCACAACATGAAGTTAAAGATAGGATCACAGGAATGGTAACGCTCCTCATTTTGCTTCAGATTCTCCCATCGGCCAAAGAAGACTATCTCATCCCTTGCTGTGTTCGGCTCAGCACACACACACACACACACACACACACACACACACACACACACACACACACGTCTGTCATGTCTTTCTCCAGCTTTTTCTCTCCCCCGCCTGTTCCCGCCGAGAACTTTCCTTATTCCAAGTGCAGGTGGACAACCATCTCCTGCCGTGTCCGGGTGCCATGCCCAATCTTGTCACCTCACCAGAATTATCCAAGGTCCTGAAATCACCCTGACGGCATATCTCCGGTCTTGTAGTTTGAAGCGGGGGTCCCTAAGCCCCGGGCCATGGACCAGGACTGGTCCACTCCACGGTCTGTGAGAAACTGGGCTGCACAGCAGAAGGTGAGCATCAGGCAAGTGAGTGAAGCCTCATCTGTACCTGAAGTCACTCCCATCACTCGCATGACCCCCTGAGCCTCACCTCCTGTCAGATCAGTGGTGGCATTAGATTCCCACAGGAGCGCGAACCCTACTGTGAACTGCCCATGTGAGGGATCTAGGTTCCGCACTCTTTATGAGAATCTACTGCCTGATGACCTGAGGTGGGGCTGATTACAGAGAAACATGAGCAGTGAGGTTTGACTGCACAGAGGCCATCACAAATCAATGGCTTGCAGACGCCTATCACAATAATAATTTCATACTAACATTGTTTTTGCTATATATTACAATGTAATGATACTAGAAATAAAATGCACAATAAATGTCATGTGCTTGAATCATCCCAAAACCATTCCCCTCCACCTCAGTCCATGAAAAAAATTGTTGGCCAGGCTCCGTGGCTCAGTCTGTCATCCCAGCACTTTGGGAGGCCGAGGCGAGTGAATTGCCTGAGCCCCCAGTTCAAGACCAGCCCGGGCAGCTTGGCGAGACCTCGTCTCTACAATAGATCAAAAATTAGCCAGGCGTGGTAGCGCGCACCTGTAGTTCCGGCTACTTGGAAGGATGGCTGGAGCCCAGCAGGTCGACGCTAGGGTGGCCATGAGTGTGCCACTGGACTCCAATCTGGGTGACGGAGTGAGACTCCAACTAAAAAAAAAAATGTCTTCCAGGAAACCAGTCCCTGGTACCAGAAAGCTTGGAGCATCACTGGCTGGTTTAAAGATTCGCGGTTCAAGGATCAGACTCTCCAGGCAATGAGCATCTGTGTCAGATGCACTGCTGCCACTGCCCGATTGTGATGGACAGTGGGGTCCCGCCCAGGCTACTGGGGAAGGTGTGATGGGCGTGCCGCCTGGCCCCTCGTCCTTGCTTTGCACAATCTAATGACTGTCATCCACTAACGACTGTATCATGTTCCATCATGTGGTTCATAGTCCTGTTTCTCTACTTTCCTATTTTTAAGTATCACTTTTTAAAATCTCATTTCTTTCATGATAAATCATGTTTTGATGAATTTGTGATATGTGCATTTTCATTTATATTTTGCATTATTCCCAAGGGACAGATTTCTGAATGTGGAAATACTGGTTCAACCACTCTGGAGGTTTTTAAGTTTCACATGCCTGTTACTGAATCACTGCCCAGAGAAGTTGTCCCAACAGCATATAAGAATGTCACCCCTTTCCCGTTCTCTCCAGCTCTCAGTATTAATAGTGTTAAATGTTTGTACCTTGTGACCTGTGAAAAATGGTGTCCCCATGTCCTAGTCTTCTCTTCTTTGATTACTAAAAAGGTTGACGTGTTTTCATGTTTATTTACTGCGTGCATAAATTCGTGTCGACAGTTTTACTAACTCTTTTCTTGGGTTGACAATGTTCTTCTCACCAGTTTGTGTGAACTGTGGTTATAGGAAGGTTACTAAGCTTTTGTGATATACTTGTTATAAATACTTTTCTGAATCATTAGATGAGTTATAATTGTATTAATTATATGTTTTGACCTGCCAACATAAAACTGTCATGTTCTCGGAAGTTTTATCTCTTTTCTATTGTGGTTTACTTAGACTCTCATATTTACAGATTTCTTCCTTGTCCAGATATGACTATTGCCTGTATTTTCCTATACTTTATTATAGTTTTGTGTATTCAGTGTTTTCATTTTGATGAACGGTGTGAATAAAAATCAAAACTGACTTTTCTTCATATATAAACACTACATCTCAAGATTGTGTCCCTAATGACCTATCTTTTTCCTGTTGGTCTATACTGTTTATTTTTCAGTTTTAATATTTTGATAAATTTTGCTATTCATGAAGTTGTCACTCTTTACACTTTTTCCTCTAGGCACAAGTAAATTCCCAACATAAGTTATGGGTACTTACTTTTTTTTTTTTTTTTGCTAAAGAACATATTCAAAAATGTTGGAAGCTGCTTCTCCTTCTCCTCCTCCTCCTCCTCCTCCTCCTCCTCCTCCTCTTCCTCTTCGTCTTCCTCTTCCTCTTCTTCCTCTTCCTCTTCCTCTTCTTCTTCTGTCTCACTACATCATCCAGGTTGGAGTGCAATGGCATGATCACCGCTCACCCCAGCCTCAACCTCCTGGGCTCGAGGAATCCTTCTGCCTCAGCTTCCCGAGTGGCTGGGACTACAATTCCACACCCCCATGCCTGGCTCAGTTCTTGATTTTTTTTGTAGAGACAAGGTCTCACTATGTTGCCTAGGCTGTTGTTGAACTCGTAGGCTCAAGTGATCCTCCCCCCTTTACCTCCTGCAGTGCTGGGATTACAGGTGTGAGCCACGGTGCTCCATGAGCTATTTTAATAGTAGCAAAGACAGAAAACAAGCTAAATATCCATCAAGAGTGGGATAATAATAAGCTAGGATGTCTTCATACAATAGAGCACTATAAAGCAATGGAAAAGAACATACTCCTGCTTACAAGTCAAGGCCGTGCTTCAGGAATAGAAACAAACTAACATATTAAGGATCCTTCTGGATGCTCTTGGGTGCAGGTATGTATTAAAAAAAACTCATTAATCTATACACTTAGAATTTCTGTACTCTACACTGCAATTAAAAAGTTAAAAAATTTGCATATAGAATCATGTGGAATTCTGAATCATTTCTTCCCGAGTGTCACTTAAGGTAAGCCTTTAAAATCACTCGGAAGTGTCGATAGCGTCATCTGAGTTGGCTGTGGTCAAGAACCTTTGATAAGGGTGCATATAATTTGGGGGGGGGAAACAGAGAGCAGGACTAGAAGAGATCTGGCTTTGAGACTTTCCTCTGCTGCTATTTGAGCGATTAACCTCTAACATGCCATTTCTACATGGTACAGGATAGTACGAAACTCTTCAATGCCAGCTACATGCGAGGCATGACACTTGAATTCTATGCATTATCTTGTTAAGTGTTCATGTGACACAAATAAACATGATGCATCACATAGGAAAGTGCAGGGACTTATAGGGTTTTTTTTTTTAACCGCATCATGACCCCTTACATACTCACTCAACAGGAACAGGTAAGCAACATTTTTGCTTTGAGTCCAGGTACCATTGCAGACCCTCGGACCTCAGAGGTCTGTGTCAGCCTGATGGGATGGGAGGCTAGTGACCGCGCCTGGTCGGCAGCCTCACTCCTTCTTGCACCCCAGGCTCTGTCCCATCCCTGGAGGAGCTTGAATGCTATGCACAGCAAACACCCTCCCCACCACACAACTCCATGCTAACACACCCCAATCCCCACCTTAGCAGGCAAGTCCAGGATCCTGGAATGCCTGCTAAAAGGACAGGAGGAGGTTCTCACGGGAACATCGCCTCGGCTCCGGGACACCCGTCCCGATGGGGAGTGGTCCTCTAACGTTCTGGCGGCCTGGTCAGGAAGGGCTCTACTGGGGATATCGAGGGTGACAGAAGTAAAGAGGGAGCAGTGGGGTTGCCAGCTGCTCAGGGTGCTGGGCACAAGGACAACTCGATCCTGAGGGAATTATACTCTATACATCAAGCCTAGAAGGTGATGCGTATACGAGGAAACTGAGGCAGGTGGAGCATAAGACACCAGCCCAGAACTATTTAACAGAGTGGAAAAACATTGTTTTCAGGATGCCAGCACCCACACCCACTTTGTGAGGACACCGGGCTTCGGCTCGGAGGAAGTGACTCTACATGCCACAATTTTAAAAACATTGTGGGGTGCATGGTAGAATGGGGTGACAAGGACTCAGAAGGACCTAGACAGGCTGAAACCCCCCAAGCCTCGGGGACGGCTAATGAGCTAGACTTGCCAAAGTCAGATGGTTCTACTGGCCCAGGGAAAGGTCACATGACCTCCGCCAGGTAGCCAGAGACAGCGAATCAGCCCGATCTTCTGACGCGGGTGCTGGCAGAGAACCTTCTGGCATTCTCCCTCTCTGCTTGGAGGAGGGTGGAGATACTACAGAGACAGAAGCCAGGGCACTGCCAGAGGCTGGGAGACAGGGCCCCTCCCCTCACGACACAACATGGAGTCAGGGAAGAGATGCCACAGAGCCTTGGGTGCAGGTGAGAAATGGAGAGCCCAGGTTCTGGGGGCCCAGTTTGTGCTGCAGACAAGTACATTGACTTTACCACTGGAACTTCATCGATTGATCGGCTAACTGATTGACTGAGTCAGAGTCTCACTCTGCTGCCCAGTCTGGCACAATCATAGCTCACTGCAGCCTTGAACTTCTGGCCTCAAGCAATCCTCTTGCCTCAGCCTCCCAAGTCTCTGGGACTACAGGCACGCACCATCATCTCGCTGTGTTGCCCAGCCTGGTCTTGAACACTCCAGGCCTCGAGTGATCCTCTCACCTCGGCCTCCCAAACTTCTGGGATTCCAGGCATGAGACACCATGCCCGGCCACCACTGGCCCTTTCGGTATGTGGCCAATAAATCAATAAATCTGCTTTTTTGACATAGGCCAGTTTGAGATGGGTTGTCCGCCACCTGAACAGGGAAAGGTCCTACCTGACCAGCCTCCCGGCAGATGGCATGCAGCCTCCAAAACTGGGTCGCCAGCCACTGGGCTGAGCTTCCCTTAAGGAGGCAGCTGGAACCCGCCAGGTGACTTTTCAAGCCTTGTTTAGCTTGAATGTTCCCTGATTATCTGTGTAGTAAACCAGGTCAATGTGTCTTTTAGGGAAATGCAAGTGCTTAAGGGGGTAAGGCCCATCGTGTTGTGAGGGCTTGACAAATTCTGTTGGTGGATTAGGTGGGAAGTGTGGGGACGAGGAGCAAATCTCATCGATCCATGGAGGCAGGCGCTGTCCTAGTCTTCTCTGCCCTCCCTCAGGAGTCTCCCCCCCAACCCCCCGCCCCGCTATCTCCTCTCACGGGGCTGCTTTGACGGCTCTGTTCCACTCGGACTTTCCCCTGCGGTGACTTGAGTCCTGATCACCCAACTGTGCATTCAATAATACAACGCCTCTTCTTGTGGACGTCAGGTTCACCTGTGTTTTATCGTAGTGGGTAGGAAGGAGCCCAGACTTCTGTGGCAGTCTCTCGGGGTCCAAATCCCAGCACCAGGCCAGACGCAGTGACTCACACCTGTAACCCCAGCATCTTGGGAGGCCGAGGCGGGAGGATTGCTTGAGCCCAAGAGTTCCAGACCAGCCTGGGCAACTTATGTAGACTTAATCTCTAAAAAAAAAAAAAAAAAAAAACTCTAAAATGAGAAGAACGTGGTGGTGTGCACTTGAAATCCCAGTGATTCAGGAGGCTGAGGTGGAAGGATCACCTGAGCCCAGGAGGTCAAGGCTGCGGTGAGCCGTAATCGTGCCACTGCACTCCAGCCTGGGTGACAGAAGGAGTCCCCAGTTCAAAAAAAGAAAAAAGAATCCCAGCCATCACCACAGCCAGCTGTGTGCCCTTAAGCAACCCACATGCTACTTAGACTCTCTCTGCCTCAGTCTTCTTTTTTTGAAGTGGAGATAAAGGGAAGCCCCACCTCATAGACAAGATCAAATAAGTTAAATTCCTAATGTGTGAGCTCACGTGAGTGAATTTTTGAAACGTGCTTACAACAATGTCCGGAGTATTGTAGGCCTATAATAGCAGGCAGCGAATATTTTATCAGGGTACACACAGGGAAAACCTCAGAAGATTCAGAGTCAAATAAACCTGAGTTGGAATCCCAGTTCCAACCCACCTGTGGGTGCTTCTGACCGTCTGGTTCACAAACCCTCAAATATTCACTATCTGGCTTTTCACCTCCGTCGATGGGACCTGTGGGGGGGACCTGTGGGGATGAGACAGCCAGAAGGGGTGAGTACAGTACACGCCAGGTCCCTTCCTCCTCCCCTGTCCACCTGGGAAATGTCCGCTGTCACAAAGGACTGAGGCCACAGCCTCTGCCTCTCTGGAGCTCCAGAAATCACTGTGGGTCAATGCTCATCACGCTTCAAGGTGACTTTATGTTTCTTAGTGCAGGACTGAGGCTGCACACACAGGGACATGCTCAGAGGGATGTCCACAGACCCTGGGGGACCACCACGGGCCTGTGTGGCCAGCACCTGCCTTGTCCATCAGCTGGCATCAGCATTGACCTCTGACACCTCATTATGAGAGTTCAGCCATCCTGTGATGACACGGACTGCCTGTCCCCAAAGGGAGCACTGTTTGCAGCAGGCAGCCCCCAATTACCTGAGCTACCAAGGTACAGAGGCTCATTTCTGGCTTTGAGCTACTCTGAGGGGTGGGGTCATTCTCTCATTTCCAAAGTAGATCTTGTGGCCCGAAGAGAAGGCGAATAGGATAACTTGCTTTTGTTCTTTCTATGGAAGCAATTACACAATGTCAGGACTGTGGATTGAGAGAAAGGCAGGAGCCCTGCCCCGCCAACCTCCTCTGTCTGACAGACTCTACCCTCAGCTCTCTCCTCCTGGCCTCCACAGCTGACTCCCCAGTGTGCCCCTGGGGTTTGGTCTAAGAGCAGGAGACCTGCAGGGCACATTCATTGACACACTCTTGGAGGACGTGTACTCTGTGAATGAGAAACAAGCATGCAATGAGTTAGGACATGAGATGATCAATTGCAAAATCATGAGTTGTGAAAAATAAACTATGAATATGCAGAGGGGGAAGAAAACAATATGCTTTGGGAGAGATGAGAAAGGCTTCATGGCGAAACGAGATTTGTGTCATGCCTTCCTGAAACTCACGTCCATTGTTTTGGAAATGACAGCGTGGACTGCCAGGGAGTAGGCAGGCTATCTGCCATCTCTGTCTCATAGCTGTGCCCTTGCAGGTTGGAGGGGGCTTGGCTGCAGAAAGTCATGCATGAATAGATCAATGGAGGAGTCTCTGCCATCAGAAGCCTCCTTGGCCCCCAGCAGCGGGAGAGAGTCAGGATGGTGCCCCCACCTGAGCCAGGGGAAGTGGCTTGATGTCTCTTCCCCCACGGCCCGCTGACTGTGACAGGATCGTGGCCCCGTCGACCTCCTTGTGTCTGGAAATGCAGCCTTCTGTGTCTTCTCTGTGGCTGGAAGGAAATAAGAATGGTGCCCTGGGGAGCACAGTCACACCCACCGCTCTTCCAATGTCAAGTGTCTCCATGGACACCGGGGATTCAGCAGCAGCGAGGCAGCTGGTCAGCTGGTGTCTGGACCAGCATGGGGAGGGCCGTTCCGTTCAGCTCGTGAAGCCTTTGTTAAACTTGGCCTCCAAGCTACTGAGGGTCCAAAGAGAAATGCGTCACAACCCCTCCCCTCACGGACACAACACGGAGTCAGGGAGACGGAGGGAACACCAGGAATTGTTCTTGAAGTATCATGATCTCCGGGCAGGGATTGTTCTAGAAGTATCATGATCCCAGGGTTACAGATGGCAAACCAGACACAGAGAAGCGCTGAACCTGAAAACACACAGCGGAGAGAACACAGTAGAGTGAGCACAGGGCCAGGAAGCTCTGCTCTGTGTCCTCCCTGAACGTCCTCTTGAAGCTGCGTGGCACGCGGAGGTGGTAGGCCCAGACCCCAAGTGGAGGCTGACTGGGAAACATTGCCAATAACCTGCTCTGTTTCACATTCCCAGCACCAGCTAAGCAAAAAAGGGCCGTCTGCGTGCAGTGCATGGTGCCGTGTGTGTGTTGGGGGAGGGGGGCGAGGATGGTGACACCTGCCCATAGTTCCTGCCCTTGGGACTCTTACAACAGAACTGGAAATAGACATGTTAAATCACGGGTAGTCCAAAGCTTCCTCCTTGCGTGTTTTGCGTCGACACGGACAAGGCATGTCCAAACCACGGACCACAAGAGGTCCAGAACGGCTAGTCATGAGACCACACAAAAATCTGTTAACATCACGTGTTCTTCTTCGTGACCCCCATGCGTATGCCAATTCTGAAGCTCACAGTTGCGCCTGGTTCATGACATCGCTTTTTGGCATCACATACATTTGTGAGCTGCTGTTTCCAGCTATGAAAGCACACGGAGAGCGGAATTCGAACAAACGTGGAATTCAAACAAACGTTTCTGATGAGCACCTGGAGAGCTCACTGAGAGTTGCGACCCCTTCCATTGAACCAGACGCAGATAGACGAGTTTTACAAGAACAAGGTCAAATTTCCACGAGTTTTAT
>CAUYQG010060179.1:0-37465 GCA_963574415.1 Tarsius wallacei | reverse complement strand
GATCTCTAGGAGACCATAGCAAAGGGTTTTTGAAGGAAGAGTGATAAGAAGTAATTTGAAGGAGCAGTAATGGAGAAGTAAGATAATACCTATCCCACCAGCAAACCTGTGCTATTTAGGACACATTCGGAGAAAAAAATGAAACCAAACCAAATGAAAAAAACATCTTTTATTGTAAGGGTAATAAAATCAGTAACAACACTGTGAAAAACTAGATTTAGTTAAGTTTAAAAAGCAAAGGGGTCCTTCCAGGCCAAAGGTGAGTATGATTTGCTGATAGCAGAGCATTCTAGAGAGCATAGTAAACAGTTTGGGCAGTTGGAGAGATTGGAATGACAAGTTGGATAAGAGCAGGTACAAATCATATGGGATAACATGTGATGCATAATGTTGGAGCTAGATGTTGTCAACAACAGAGAAAAACAAGGCTGAGGCCTTCAAACTAGGCTGAAAGATTACTGAGGGAAATTCAATCTAAATTATAAGCCTCTTTCCCAGGGAGAGATGGAAACCTAGATTCTAGTACTTTCTATACCAATGATCAACTGTACAACATATATGAAACTTTTCTAAGCATCATTTTATGTTTTTGTATAATCAGAAGGCACAAACACATATAGAGAAGGCATCTTTCTATCATCTATCTATCATTCATCTATCTATTATCTATTTATCCATCGTCTATCGATCTATCTTCTAATTATCTACAGAGAGAAAGAGAATGTGTTATCCATATTTTAGATCTAACTTAACACTGCAAATAGAATGATTAATCACCACCTATTAACGTGCACAAGGTTCTTTGTTTTCTTTTTATAAAACGCACTTAAATCATACAAGAACACATTTCTATTTTCACTATAATTTCTAATGCAGAGTTTCTTGTTTAGAAATGGATAACTATAGAATTTGCCACACTGTTTTCCACAGAGGTTGTTCTAGTTTACATTCTCACCAACAGTGTAGAAGTGTTCTCTTTCCCCCACATCTTCTCCAGCATCTGTTGTTTTTTGAGTGAATAATGATGGCCATCCTGACTGGAGTTAAGTGCTATCTCAGTGTGGTTTGAATTTGCGTTTCATTGATGACTAGTGAGACTGAGAATTTTTTCATGTATCTGTTGGCTGCTCGTATGTCTTCTTTTGAAAAGTGTCTATTCATATCTTCTGCCCACTTTGTAATGGGGCCGTTTGTTTTTTTCCTTTCAGCATCTTTGAGTTTCTTGTAGATCCTAGATGTTAAGATTTTGTGAGATATACAGTTGGCAAATATTTTCTCCCAATCTGTGGGCTGTCTTAAATTGATATAGTATGAGGTATAAATTAAATTTACAAAGCTCTTTCAAATTATTTGTCTCACAATAACTCTGTTGTTATATACACGTTATCTTTTAATTTACCAATTGTATGAATAAAGCAACTCAGAGAAATTAAATAACTCTTCTGAGATTCCATAAAGTTAAAAACAGAGCTGGAAAAGGAATCTTGCAGGGCAGTGCCTTGTGACACCGTATCGGAGCCTGTAGAAAAAGAAAAAATGGTTCTACTGTAGACACTAATCAAAATATCCTTTCATTTTTTTTCAACCAAGTAGGAAAAAAATTAATAAAAGCTCTATAATACAAAAGTGACTATATATATAAAAGCCTTTACTACCCAATTTGTACATCATTTTAAGTCTCTATGAAACAAGCCAAGGGCACCCACAATGGCAGTCCAGGCTGGGAACCTTTGGTCCAGCTGGAAAGGACTCCTCCCATTGTGCAGTAACACAAGGTTGCAAAACAACAGCGTGTCTTTACTTACTGTTTTAATATTTTATGTATCATGATTTTTTTCCATTAATTTTGATTTTTAAAATATTACAAGACTGTTGAGCTTTTCCTTGCCACCTTAAAAGTTGCTCCCAAGATATCTTCATCATTTATATCACCCTAATCCACCCCTGCTACATGGTTCATTCTATTAAGCTACACTGCACTGTAAATTGCACAGAGACAAACGGACTGCAGAGACAGAGGCTGAAGACACCAAGGCCAAAGACTGCTGTACTGTTGTTTTAGAAGACAACTAACGGTTCATAGACCATTCCAGGTGTTCTCACATGACCATGCTTTTGGCTCATGCCATTATATATACCTCATGTATCTGCTTTTCTCTCATTTTTATAAAAATCCTAGCATTTTTTCAAGTCCTAGATCAAAGGTACATTCCCTGTAGAGCTTTTTTAAAAAAATATTTATATATATACAGACAAGATTACTTACAGTTCTCTGCTATATACACAGCAGGCTGTGTAGATCCCAACTGTTGGGCTTATCAAATTGTACTAGAGTTTTAAATGTCTCTCTCCCTCCATCAATTATGAGGCTCTTAAAGTTGAGCTGAGTCTTTTCTTATCTGAGTGTGTAATCATTAGCACCTAACATGGTGACTGACCCAAAGCCAGTAAGCAATAAATGATCATTGAGTGGCAGAATGGTTAAGATGAGTCAGCTCTTAGGAAATACTCAACAGGCAGCATTTCTGTCTATTTAGTTTGCTGTGCATTCCAGAAAATAAAGTGTCCAGGAGTGGTTATTTAAGTATAAGGATTTCTTCAAGTGAAGAAATCATAAGATTTTCCAGACGTCTTATCTCTCTACTATCAATGCCATTAATAAGTTAGAGAGTTATTTGTTTAGCTCCCTACTTGTGCCACCCTGTCATAACATGTTTACTTACTTTTTAAAACAAAACTATTAAGTTTGGTTTCAAACTTAATTAAGCTTTCCTTAATTATGGCACCTAGACACGATATGTTCAAACTTTGTTTTTGTGGGACTTTTTGTGGCAAGTGAAGATACTATTGCTGAAAAGGTACTCAGGGCACAAGCTTTTGTGCTAAAGCACTTAAGCACTTAGAGCTTTTACATAGTTATTAGTTTTTACGTAGCTATTTTCAAATTTGAATATGCCTTATTCTATGATTCTCCAATTCTCAATTAGAACATCATGTATTTGGCAATGTGTGCCAGATTTCAGGTGGGAAGTGTATGGATAAATGAGGAAAACTGATAGAATATAGGTTATTGAATTCTAAGTGTGTCTTAACCTGCTCTAGTGGGTGTTCTTAATTTCATATTGTTTCTGGGTTGTCATATTATCAGAGTCATAATATTGTAAGTAATTGTGTAATATTTTACTTTTAAGAATAATTACTTTTTGTATTGTGTGCACACAACTTTGATTTTTATGTAATGACCTGCAAAATCCAAAAACAAATAGATTTGGAAATTATAAATTCATTTTGCTATATACTATCAGCTTTTTATATGCCATCAATAGTTCATGGTTTAAAATTGACATGTTTGTGATGGTAAATTTTGCAGGTTAAATAGCTAATGATAACAATTTAAAAAAATTTTGTTCTGATGTTTGATATTTGCACTTACAGGTGCTATTTCTCTCACACCAATTAAAAATAGGGTCATATGTCTAAGAACATAGTAGAATCTAAAATTCACTTTCTAATTATCAGCTTTTGTCCATTAAGTTCTTGGGGGGAACAAATAAGTTAAACCTTTATCCCGTATAGTCAGACTTTCAGATAGTTTTTTTTGCTTTATTTTATTTTTATTTTATTTTTATTTTAATACCAGAGACACTTAGGAGATATTGGATGCTTGTTAAATAGGACAAAGAAATGTGCTGTAACCTTTTCCAATTTAAAGAACGCTTTCAATGCAGGCTTGAAAAAGGCCTGCAGCTAAAATAGTTTCTACTCTATGAATCTAAAATGGATATGTCTACTTTAAAAGAAAATAATAAATCTTATAAATTATTTGTTTTATCCATTTAACCCATATTTATTGTTTACCTACTACATATCTTTTTTTCATATTTATAGAAGATAGGCTTTGCCAGCAATATCAGGTAGGGATTCTTAAAACAATCCTGTAGTCTACATGGGGAGATTCTTCAATAGTACTGAAGATTAGGATCCTGGTATTTTGGGATCTTTTAAAACATTGCCATTATTTTTCAGCTACATTGTATAAGTTGCTTTGTTTTTGAATGAAATTTTTGCAAATATAATTTACAGATAATTATTTTATATAACAATTAGTCCATTCAGGCTGCTATAATAAGATAACTTGAACTAGGTAATTTAAAACAACAGAAATATATTGTTTGTAGTTCTGGAGACTGGGAAGTCTATGATCAAGGCACCTGCAGATTCAGTGTCTGGTAATGGTTTGTTCCTCATACAAGAAATCTTTTGCATATCTTCACATGGCAGTAGGGACTAACAGGCTCCTTCAGGCCTCTTTTATGAGCTCATTAATCCCATTCATAAGTGTTCCTTCCTCATCTCTTAGCTACTTCCCCAAAGGTCCCACCTATTAGTACCAACACATTGGGGATTCGATTTCAACATATGAACTTGAGAAGGACACAAAGATCTAGACCATAGCATATACAAAAAAGTTTTTTAGTTAATTAATCAATATAAATTTATTTTACTAGAATACTTACAGGTCAATATAAACAACTTAATACTGTGCACATCACAATTCCTGAGTAGTCTTTAAGAAACTCATATCCAGTTCACTTTTGATGGGCAACACAGTTGGTTCCATGTTTTTGCTATTGTGAATAGTGCTGCAGTAAACATGAGTGTGCAGGTATCTTTTTTTTTGTTTTTTTTTTTTTTGAGTTGGAGTCTCACTCTGTCACCCAGACTGGAGTGCAGTGGCCGTCCCAGCCACCGCAGCCTTGACCTGCTGGGCTCTGGCGATCCTTCCGCCTCAGCCTTCCGAGTAGCTGGAACTACAGGCACGCGCTACCACACCCGGCTAATTTTTTTTCTGATTTATTGTAGAGATGAGGTCTCACCAAGTTGCCCAGGCAGGTCTTGAACCCACGGGCTCAGGCAATCCACTCACCTCAGCCTCCCAAAGCGAGGGATTACAGGCTGAGCCACTGAGCCCGATTGCAGGTATCTTTTCGATAGAGTGATTTGACTTCCTCCAAGTATATTCCCAGAAGGAGGATTGCTGGGTTGTATGGAAGGTCAATTTTTATATTTTTTAGGAATCGCTGCAATGTATGTGGTACACATGCACAATGGAATATTACACAGTCCTAAAGAAGGACGCAATTATGTACTTTGCAGCAACTTGGATGAATTTCGAGTCTATAATACTCAATAATCTATCACAGAAACAAAGAACTGAGAACCACATGTTCTCACTCATAAGTGGACCCTGAACATTTGTCATAATATTATAAGAAAGGGACTGACAGTAGCAGGAAACTGCTGGGAAGGGAGGACGCATGACATCAATAAGGGTACCTGATCTCATACCAGGCAAGTTGGGGACCAAAGGGATGCCCAAACTTCACCTGTATGATAACCATTTTCATACCTAATCCTGAATTGTATCCCACAGCTTTAAAATAATAATAATAATAAACTCTTATAAAAGATGTTTTATTTTCCTGTCTTTTTTACCTTGTGGTAAAGATTATAATTTTAGCATTTGCTTATAAACTCTATATGGGAAAGTTAAATAAAATAATATTTGTCAAAACATAGTGAACCACCCTAAAAAATTCGATGTTTTATTCTTAATCATAGTATTATTTTACCTTGTCTAATGCACATTGGTCTTGCTCCAAATGTGCCAAAATGTGCTGTTATTTCTATAGTCTGGTAATTATATCAAGACAGCATGTGGGAGAGGGTAGAAAGGAATAGGGAGGGAGAGAGGCAAGATCTACTGAATTCATATTTTATTATGACAGTCTACTTGGTTCTTCTAGTATGTTTGCTCATTTCATTCTATGCATGGATTTAAGAAGTAACTACTTTCTATGTCAATTATATAGATGAGAAAACTGAGGACCATACATTTTATATATGTCTAAGATCACCTTATCGATACATTGAAAATCAGAATTTAGATCCAGAACTCTCTGGTCAGTACTTTTAGGCTCTGATAGCTCATTTAAATGTCATGGTCACTGTCTTCATCTGTTGGTGCTGCTATAGCAAAATACCATAGACTAGATAATTTATAAACAACGGAAATTTATTTAGTACAATTCGGAAGGCTTGAATTCCAAGATCAAGGTGCTGGTGTTAGGTGTAGGTAGGGCCTTCTTTCTGCATTCATGTTTGACAGAGCAGAAGGGCAAAAGGGACTAAACACTGTTCCTCACATGGCAGCAGGGCAGAAGAGTAAAAATAGCCTAAGGTAGTTCTTTTTGGTCCTTTTGTAAGGCACTAATTCATTCATAAGGATAGAAACCTCATGATGTAATCACTTCCCAAAAGGCCCCACCTCTTAATACTACGACAATGGAGATTAAGTTTCTTTTCTTTTCTTTTCCTTCCCTTCCTTCCCTCTTTCTGAGATGGCTCTCACTCTGTCATGCAGGCTATTCTTGAACTCCTGGACTTGGGGCTCAAGCAATTCTTCCACCTCAGCCTCCCAAATAGCCAAGACTACAGGCATGTACCACTAACACTCAACTCAACACTAATTTTGGAGAGGACACATTAAAACCATAGCAGTCATTATAGCATTAGTTAAGACAAATCATTTAAGTTTTATACAGAGTCAGCAAATTCTCCCTCATGAGAGAGGGAATGCAATAGCATGTACGTCAACACACAAAATATTTTTTTAAATTCCTATGCTGACTTCTTTCAGAGCAATCGATATCATAAGCACTTAAGGATCAAACTATCTAGTATAATGGAAATTCTTCTTTAGACAAGCGCTATTTTTTAAATAACTTTTGTGTGAAGGACTGTGCTAATGCTTTCCAATGTGTGAGTAATAAAGTAAGGTACATCATCTACATTAAGTGGTCTAATAAAAAGTTTGAATTCATATAACTACAAGGAAGACTAAACCAAACTATTGTATTCTACTTCCATGTTTAGATTTTTTTCACTTTTACTTCTGGGAGCCACATACTTCTAATTATTTAACCATAAGAGTTACTTTGAAATGCTTGAATAGTTATTATCAAGTACTTCCTTCTGCCTCTTTGGAATTAGGATATGGAATTTGTCCTGTATTTAAGTTTCCTTTGCTGCTGCTTCATCTTTGGCCCAGAGTCTGACTGATTTTCTGGCCATAGAATATATTCTATAAAAACAGTGATTTGGGATGTAAGAAAACAACACACTGCTTCCTAGAGATAAAGAGTAATAGAGGCCACTGAATTCCTAGTGCATAAAAATTATGTTTACATAATAAAAATGAGACACTGGTTCTCTTAAATGATAGGTTTGTGACTTCCTAGAATTCATCAAGATTTTGCCTAGCTGATATTAGCTGAGAGTCCCTTCTGTTGACCTTAAACACTAACCTGGAACTTTTGCCCTTCACATGAGCACTTCTGACACAACAAATCTGACTACTGAAAATGTGCCACTTTAGTATATTCCATGTATAACTTTACATTATTTTTGCTCATCCTCTGCAAACTCATCTTCTTGTTAAATTCTCATGGTTGGTAGACCACAGATTATAATAAAATAAGTGCACAATATATTATATTATAAAATATAAGTTTTACATAGTTTTTGTCTAAATAGGTTTACAACTAAAACAAAAACTTAGTTCTTTATTCTGCTCTTCTTTCTGCTGTACTCCACCCCCTAAAAGATGTAAAATTATTTGGTCTACTTAAGCTAAAATAGCTACATTATTTATAAGCAAAGTAAAGTACACATATTGAGGGAACTAAAAATTCTTTACAATTATTTTAGCAATTTACAAAATTAGCACTGATACTTTTACTCACTTGTTCATTTACTCATTCATTCATTCATTCATATACAAATTCATTGATTTCAGGAATACTTATGGAAACTATAGTCCATTGCAAGCATGGTAAAATATAAGTAAACGAGAAGTTTCATCCTTACTATGAGTCAATATGCTTCTTTCATTTGCACCTCCTTTATTTCACCTTCCAATGATTTATTTTCTTCACAACTCTAATTTTTTAAAAAGCAATTTTCTTCTAATATGAAGTCTAGCAAAATCCTAAAGAAAGCAATGTATAAAACATAGACTACTTTTATTTATTTATTTATCTATTTATTTACTTATTTATTTTTGAGTTGGAGTCCCACTCTGTTGTCCAGGCTGGAGGCAGTGGTGTGCTCACGGCCACAGCAGCCTCGACCTGCTGGGCTCATGGGATCCTTCCGCCTCAGCTTTCCAAGTAGCTGAACTACAGGCACTCACCACCATGCCCAGCTAATATTTTGATTTATTGTACAAATGAGGTCTCACAAAGTTGCCCTGGCTGGTCTCAAACCTGTGAGTTCAGGCAATCCTCTTACCTCAGTCTCCCAAACTGCTGGGATTATAGTTGTTAATCACCGTGCTCGGTTAAAACATAGACTACTTTTAAACTGGCTGTCAATTCTTGGATGCTATGGAATCTTTCACTAAGTGCTTCTCCATCCTCTCCTTGTTTATAAACTTCCAAATTGAGTTTTGAAAACATTTATATAAAAATTAAAGCAGACAATCAGTCACTTACACAAACTACAGTGTTACTCATCCCGGAAATTCAAGGATAATTAGCATTATTCCTAAAATATTATTTAATATTTAATATGTACATATTTAAAGAGTGATTTGTAGATCTTTAATTGAAATAGGGTTTATAATGATTTTAATATAACCATTAGAAGTTTTATAAGACTATGTAATTTTGTCAGATGTATTCTAGTATAAATACAAAAACACACAAATTCTTTCAACAGAATACCAGCATTTGACTTTATTTTATTTGTATGTATTTTGGAGTTAAAATAGTGCTTAATATAGAAAATTTAGAAAATATAGAAAATGACTTAACAAAACACAATAAAGGCAGGCAATGTATCACAACTGATTCCCTAAAGATGAAACTACTCTTAATATCACTTATTTAGTTTATTTCTCACATTTAGTGTGTCATTCTAGATGTATTAATACTCTGCATGTTTATATGTTGTCTTTTTTCACTTAACGGGATTATTTTTTTAAGTGTCTCTTTGCTCTGAAAATTTGTAAAAAAATTCTCTAGTATTAAGGATATAGAAGAATAATTTGATTTTTTTAGCTATAGATGTAATATGTATTTTAATATATCCTCACAAAAGGATACTGTGGTAATTTTAAAATAATAAGTCTAGGTTTACCTCTTTGATTGATTTTTCTTGGAGTTAAGTGAACCTGTGTGATCAGCATTATCAGTTCTTCTCCTGCTAAGGAAATATATTGGAAATGTGTCCTGATTATTATTCCTGTTTTAGTGATTCTGGTTTTGTTCTCAAGGATAATTACAGTTCTTTCATCACATGTGCTTCGTTGTCCATCGTAATTTTTTTTATTCAGTTGCATCCTGGTAAGGTTTTCTTATTCAGGTTTCTTATTCAATATTCTTTTTTTAAAAAAAAGTTTGTGCTGATATTTTCTAACATCAATATAGAGTTTAATTCTATGACTGCATTGTTAATTTATCAAGTTTTCTTCTCTCATCTGGCTTCATTACCTCATAGAAGATATGTTTTCATGACCAGGTCTCCCTACTCTTAATCCAACTAAAGCATTTTTTAAACATTGTATTAAAATTGCCAGATCATTTTATATTTTTTTATTATTTTTTTGGAAATTACTTTTAGAGGTCTATTTTTCTTCTTCTGAGTTTTCAGAAAGATTTTTACTTCTTATTCTCCTTCAGTCTTCATAGAGCCATAGTTTATCCACAAAGAGAATCAAACTAATGTCCCTCCCTTTACCCACTTTAAGCCATTCTCAAAAGGGAGCTAATCATTCCTGACATGTTTTCCATTCTCAAATGGGGGTTAATCATTCCTGACATGTTTTAAGACACTCTGAAAGGCATTTGCTTTGCCATTGGCTCTGTTCTCTGTCCCATGAGTGCTGGTGAGTTCTTTGCACAGCCTGAAGGGACAATTGATATATAGAGTTTTTGCCAGCCTCCCAGTATTTAGCCTACTTTTCCTCTAAACTGGTGCCTAGCTTCCATTTTTCCTATTTCTATCTATTCCATATAACACTCAGAATCATTTTCCTAATATTTACTTTCTCCATATCACATATTATACTTTCTATTCAAAATACTCCTGTGATTTCTCTCTTGTTTAAGGATAACTTCCACATTCATAAGCCCAGCATTCAAGGCCCTCCATAATAGACCTATTTCTCAAACATAATTTCTACTCTCAAGAATAAATCCCTCTCCCAACCCCACTTTTCTAAACAATAATATTCCTTTGAGGCCAAGATGATAAGATGCATTCTTTAATGGTTCAGCTCTCTATTATTAGCACTGATTCATAAATCAACATGAGAAAGCTATGACAGTCGTTTAGAGCTGTCAAAAAATAAGCAGCCCTCTTCATTCTTTCACTTATAACCCTAACATGTGAACTAAGTTCTTCTTAAAGCAATTGAAAGAACATTTTAAAATCTTGTCTCCTTCCATATTCTGATTTCAGGCTCCCATTTTCACAAATATTTTTCCCCATTTTTCTCAACCTATGTGTATTATTTAATTTTATTTTGACATTTCCAGATTTTGGCATCAGTGCTGGCTTTTAGTCAGTCCATCTGTTGTTGGGCCTCTGATAGTGGGTGTCCAACCTTGTGCCATGTCCTTTTTTACATGAGGAACTCAGTGAGCTAGTGGGAAGAATATCACCTGCCTCCCAATGTTTGATTTTCTGTCCAGGCTGTGCACTCTCATGAAAACAAATTGCGAGCTGGTGTTTGAATGTTGCCAAATTTCTGCATTTTTTTCAGGAAATAGACATAAGAATGTGTGACATTTCAAAATTAAAGCGTTTTTGAAGAACTATTGTGTTAAGGGCATGTTTTTTACTCTTGGCTTTTGATCATGCAAAAAGCATGTTCTTTAGGGTAGAATAAAATAGCTATGTTCTAGGACCTTATCTAAGGACTTGTATTGTTGGAAAAAATTATAATGCAGCTAAAGACTGATATATTTCACTGCTAAGGAAACTGAAAGATAATAACTGTGCCTTATTTAGCTACTATAAATGGTTTATTTATGAGTAATATGTGATTTTTTTATTTGGTCTCATTTTCACAGTAAAAAATTCTAATGATAATTTATTAATGATTATTGTCTATGCCATCTGTTTATATCAGGAAGCATATCTTTTAATACAACTCATACAATACAATACATTTGTATTGCCAAAATGTATGTTTATTTAAAACATATGTTGTCTTATTTTAGAGATACAAAGTATTATGTTTTATCTCTATTATACAGAAATAGGTGAGAATATATAGAATTTGGGACAGTATGTGTATACAGGAAAATAAAAAGAAATCTCATGTTGAGATCAGATTTTATCTGGAAGAAAATGACTGGCCACTAAACATGTGATTTTTTTTTTCTCTTAAAACTAGATCTAGCATGGAAAGAACAGAAAGTTTATTTTCACAGGCCCTAATACTGTTGTAAGACATTTGGAGATACTGTTTTGTGTCCACCAAGGTCACAGAAGTATTTTGTATAAGTTACAATGTCAACTAATATGTTACTGTGAAAAGCAGTATTGGTTCACATTTTTAAAAGATTAAAAACTTTGGAGTCAGACTTCCTATGTCCAAATTTTATCCTAGTATCTTACTGACTGACTGTTGATCTTGAGCAATAATAGTACCTCTTTGTGCCTCTGTTTCGTCATCTAAAAAAGGAGGATAATAACTATGCATAGCTCATAAGGTTGTTGTCTTGGTTTCAAGAGTTAATTCAGGGAAAGTACTTAGCGCATGCACATAGTAATTACTCAAAAAAGTTTCCTATTATAATTACTTCTATGGTGAAAAACAACTAAAAAGGGGCAGTGTGCTCATATCCTTTTTCTAGTATTTTTCTCTCTCTTGGGAAGCTACTAAAGAAACTCTGTGACAATCCACAGTTTTCTTTTTTAAGCAGGAAATTAGGACAAAAGTGTTAGTTACATAACTTGGCTGTCTAATACCTTTAGGAAGAAGTAGCCTGATATATTCATCTTCTCAAATGGTGCAGCCTTGCCTCAGGGAGCTAAAAAGTCAATGTCTATGGACCAAGATTCTCCCCTGGTTGGTGCTTAGATGAGCACTGCTAATTTTGTCACTTTGTGATTCTTTTTTCCCCCTATCTTCCAATGCTGAACAGCCATCCCTCTTTGCACCCTCATGACTTGCACATTCTTTTTTTAGGTGTGTTACTTTCAGGAAATTTTGCTGTGGACTGGGAGTTTCACAGAAATATATTCTTTGATCCATTACGTATTGATTTTATAGTTAAATCTCTGCAGGCAGACTTCCTTATCTTTACATTCATGAGGGGACTCTATTTTTATCTTCCCATGTGCTCTAGTCATTACATTATATAAATGCATAATTAATCATCCTTGTAAATTCCTGGCAACTGATAAATATTTCTGCTGGTTTTGACAATAGAAGAGACTAGATATTTAATTAAAGACCTTTTGGAATCATCACTTGACCTCTTATTTGTATCACTCATTCTAGCATTTGTTCATTTACTGACTTGTTTTGTTATCTGTCTCACATGTGTCTCTTGCCTTCTTAGGATATTGTAATTTTTTAAGGAGAGGAACCTTTTAATATGAATGTCTTTTCTCATAGTGTCAAGCATAAAACTAGACCCAGAATTCACGTTCAGTAAATACTTTGTTGTTCTCCATATGAAACCATGAGTTGTTTGTTTCCTCTTGCTTTGCAAATGCTAGTGGTATAAGATTGTATACTAAGGCTTTTATAAGAACTACTATGCTACAATGGATACAGGGACAGTAAAAACAAAACTCAAAAGCTGGGTTTTGTGTGTTTAATAACAAAGAGTACTTCGCATAATATGAGTACCTGATATAGTTTTTATGATTTTTCTGTAATGGTTATTATTCTGATATTTTCAAAAACATTCAGTGACTTATAATTTTGTTTATTCACAGAAATGTTCTATTTGAAAACCATTGTAAGACTCTGATAATGCAATCTCAGAAGTTGTATTTCCACTTATTATCTTCTTATGCAGAAATTTTGAAAAGCTTTTTTTTGTTTTTATTTTTTTTCTGGACTGAACCAAACCAAAATATCAGGGCTCCCATACTGTGAGATCTTCCTGGGCGGGGCTGTGCCTTATTTAGATTGCCATCTCTGGCATCAAGCATCCAGCTCAAGCTCTGGGAAAGATCCAGTAAGTTTGTTTACCCAATAGTAAACAGGTGCATCTTACTTTTTTTTTTTTTTTTTTTGAGTGGGAGTCTCATTCAGTCACCTAGGCTGAAGTGCAGTGGCACACTCACGGCCACTCCAGCTTCAGCCTGCTGAGCTCAGGCAATCCTTCTGCCTCAGCCTTCCAAGTAGCCGAAACTACAGGCATGCATTACCATGCCTGGCTAATTTTTTTTTCATTTATTGTAGAGAGGAGGAATCACCAAGTTGCCCTGGCTGGACTGGAACCCCTGGACTCAGGCAATCCTCTCGCCTTGGCTTCCCAAAGTGCTGGGATTGCAGGCTTGAGCCACTGCGCCCTGCCAGGTGCACCTTACTTATACACACTGTGCAAGGCAATTTGTACACATCCTTTTAATTTTATCCTGACAACAACTCTCAAAGAGTGATATTATCACTACTTTGAATGAAGACACTCAAGCACATAGAGGTTAAAAGGTAAACACATGTGGTCACAAAGAGAATACATACCAGAGCAAATATTTCTAACCCAAGTTTTTTGTTGTTTATGTTCTAAACTCAAATGAGTAAAGTCCATCCTTGTCAGTTTTGTTGTCTACTATAATCAAATTTTTTCAGATCTCTAATTCATTCACTTCTAACTACATCTATTTGAAAACATAAAATAGACCCATTAATTAGGGAAAGTTAATTAGTAAAGAATGATTCTGACTCTCCTGGTTAGAAATTTCATTTTTAAAAAACTGTTTCTGAGATCTTGAACTTTCACTGAGTCAAATTAAGAATGTAAAGATATAAAACTAAATTTTCTAAAGCTGCTCTTTATTTAGATGAGAATGTGTTTAAGGTAATGTTATGCATTAGACATTCAAGGCTAATGTTTGACCTAATTCTAAAATAAACAAACATTCTTTATTATTATAAGGAAAAATCATGAAAGACTTTGAAATTTAGTGGGTGTTGGGCTAGTTCATCTTTCTGGGTTATCTGCCTTTGCTTGCCTTGGACTAGTCAAGTGTACAGCTTTATAGAGGTAGAAATTAAATAAGAAAACTGATAGTAATTGCTTCCAGTGGGCTGTTATTGATTATGAAACTATAGATAATAATTACCAGTTTTGCATTCATTTGTAAATTTATTTCAGTATTTTTGTATGTATATAAATATATGATATATTGAGTTGTCTTTTGGACCAGTTATATTCATTTCCACATTAATTAAAATTTCTGACACATGTTTATTTTATATTGTATGAGAATTATATTTGTGCCTTTATTTCTTAGTAGTGTCTTTTTCTGCTGCATTTTCTTTCATCCTCAAGTTCACCTGTAGCTGTTCAAAAATATAGTGATCTCTTAATCTTAGACATCTAAGATTAGACATTTATGTTAAGTCAATTATCTCATCTGTTATTATGTTGAATTTCACATATTTTGGCTATTTAAAACTACTAAGAGGCTACTAAGCAATAGAAAGTTCTAGGGCTGTGAATTATACAATGAAGCCTTAAATGTGACCAAATTTCCTTAACTCCTTTGTATGAATGATTTAATATATGTTATATACATATACACATATATAAAAGATGATAATATTTATCTAGTGTAAGGGATGTTTGTTTTCAAGTTGATTTATTATAAAGAAAGAAATCAGCTAATTAAACGTTATCAAGGAGGAAGAAGAAACAGTTTCTAAAATTTTCCTCAGGATCAGAATATGTCAGAAAGCATATTGATTTCCTCATGATCAGAATATATCAGAAAGTATATTGATTTCATAATGCTAATGCACTGCAGTATACCAAGGAGAATTTGCTGTTAAATTCTGAAAATGTACATATATTTTGCAAAACTGGTAAGTAAAACTTAGATTATTTATATGTACAAGGGGGACCCCAAAAATCCAAAATTTACTTATATAAAATTGTGCATTTATTCTTACATGTTTAAACTTCAGTCACCTTCAAAGTACTTCCCTTTGGTGCAATACACCTATCAAGATGCTTTTTCCACTGCTGAAAACAATTTTTGAGCTCATCAATTTTAATGATTTTTAGTATATCTTCCATTTTTTTGTTTGTTTGTTTCATGTCTTCCACATCCTCAAAGTCCCTTTGAGGACTTTTTTCAACTGGAAAAACAAAAAAGTCACCAGGAGCAAGATTGGGTGAATAGGGAGGATGGGGCACAGGAGTCATGCCAATTTTGGTCAAAAACTGCTGAACACTCAGCACGGTATGGGCAGGTGCACCTGCAGATCACACGTCATGAAATGGGCAAACATGTTGAAAGAGACTCCCCCCCAAAAAACAAATTCACTGAAACCAAATGCAGCCTCTCACAACAATGCTAGCTGGTGCACTGATGATGATGGCTTCCTAGAACACTAACCTAGCTGGGAAAGCCTGTACTACAAGGGGACCAACCTCCGAAAAATAAATCTCTTTTTTGGGGGGTGCCCTCTTGTATTGAGCTCTCAGCTTATATCAGACTCCTTCAGAAGTGCATTTAATTATCATAAAGTATCTCACATGTGATTTTTATTTTAAACATAAATGTCATTTTAATTCATATTTCCATCTGGAAAACATACATAAATCAAAGATCATATATAGTATAAAACTTAGAAATTAGATTGGCTGACTAGCAAGCTGTATACTGAGAAGAGGGAGCAATGGGATGTGCATAAATACTAAACTCATGGCAAATTTGAAACCCATCACTTTCTTTCTGATGTGGTAGCATAGGCAACTTGAATTTTCTTTTCTGCCTTGGTTCAACTTCATAAGTTCTGTAACTCATTTTGTCAGGGCTTTTAAATACAATGTATATAACTAAAACATCTAGTCTGTTTTATTATCTGAAACTAGAGAAGGGTAGATGACTTATGCTGCAGATGGACATAATCTGGAGATAGGAAGAAAAGTCAGGAAGTAGTTTCAGTAGTTTAGGAGTGAGAGCCAAGGAAGAATGGTGATGGGAGTGTAAGCAAATAAACATGTAGAAAGCTGAGTAATCATGTGTGGTTGCCAAAATAATATTGTTGCTGAGTGAAGAATTATTTTTTTCCCTGCATTGGATGTCAACTAGATGGAGTTGATGCTGGTGCTATTCAAGTGAACCTTGAGATACACAGGAATGGGAAAAGTTTTACTGAGAGTGAGAGATTAAGAATTAATTTTGTTTTGGGCATGATGGGTTGAGATTCTTTAAAAATATTCAGCTAGTGATGTCATAGAATGTTGTAGATGTGAATCAAAAAGAGCCCAAGCTATTTGTCAACAATGGAGAAGGATGTGCTACTTGAAGTAGTTCCAGAATGAAGTTCTAGGGAACACTGATATTTAAGGACATGCAGAAAGAATGCACTTTATGAGAAACAAGGGTTATATGGCAGATACTACTTTAATCCTCATCATAACCCTATGGAATAGCTGCAGATGTGTTCCACTGAGGCACAAAGAGGCAGGTAACTTGCTCAACATTGGGAAGTGGTATCCAAAAATGTCAAAGAGAAACAGAGAGTGGAATTCAGCACTTGTTATGTTTCAAGTTAATATAATTTTGAAAACAGTGTTAATTGAGTATTTAAAGAATCCTTAGTAAATAATAAATTATATTCTAACCTTAAGACTTTGTGATTCTAATATTTAGAGATTGCTTGTAAGCATCATGCATAGGTAATCTATGTATAACAAATATGCAACCCAATAATACTTTTATCTTCCTAGAATAAACAAACTGTTAGGTAAATTTTTCTAATGTCATCCAAATCTTTGCCTAAAAAATAAGTATTTGTTTTAAATTTAGATTATTTTAGTTCCGGGCAGTCACTTATGCTGAGAAGCCATTTGATTCGATATAAGCTTTGTATTCTCTGTACATTATCTAATATTGTATTAATTAATCTCTCAACTTGGTACAGGAATTGGAAAAGGATTTTATTATGTACTTTCAGGTCATAGAATAAAAAATACTCTTTGAAAAGCAAGTTATTATCTCATTCCTATCATACTTCGACAATTTATTTAAAGTTGGTAGAGTTTATGGTTAAATAGAAATTAGAAATCTTTGGCACAGATGGGTTAAATAACTTACTCACAAATCACAAAGAAAACATACTGACTTCAGGCTGTCATCCTTTTCCAGTGTTAATTTCACAATACCAAAATTACTTGTTCAAATAACTATTTTTATCTTTATATTAAACATGCCAATGATTTCATTTGGTACTAGTGGAATTATTTATCTCCAAAACTGTTCAGATATTACAAAATATTCTGAATCTGATCTGTTGCTTGCTATCTGGGAGCAAATCATGGAGACAAGAAGGAAGCAGTAGACATATTATATTTAGACATTTTAGAATATCTTTTCCATTACCCACCAAAAAGACTATTTGAAAATAAGTTAAAATGAATTGGGCTAGAGATAATTTTTCTGTATGGAATATTTATAGGTACAGAAATTGCTGTAGAGATTAACTTTTTTCTTGGTCTGTATATAAATGTCTCAAGAAACTGATTTTCTTGATATTGCTAAGTATGTCTTTTTTCCATCACTTTACTTTTAAATTTCTATGCCATTTTATTTTGAGTGAGGATCTTATCATGGCATGTATGTTTATAATGTATACATCATGCATATATAATGGTTATGTATATATAAAATATTGATTTTAATTAGTCATTTTCCCCTATATATACTAATGTGATAATTGATATATTTGCATACTGAAATCTCTCTGACTCTGTTAATACTGCTAGCTATGCTACCTGAGGCAGTCTATTATATATTTTTATTCTCTTCCTCTCCACACCCTGCAAAGCATTCTTTTTCCTTCTCTTGATAGCACACTCTTAGCCTTTTCAAGTATTCATAATACCAAACACTAGATATTGGTATTGAATAGCGGAAAGAGCATGAACTTTCCAATCAACCTGAGTTGGCCTTAGTTTCTAATTTTACTAACAGTAACTTTGACACTTGATAAACTTACTGTAAAATAGGGCTAATAATACTCACTTTATAGGATTCTAATTTGTATTAAATTACAAAATACATAAAGTGCCTCATATGCAGGAAGCATTCAAAAAAGATTAGATTCCTGCCCCACAATTTATAGTCCATTAAAATTTCCAGATTTTGTTTTATACTAAATGGTTTTTAATGAATAGAGTTATTCTGTATCTAAATGATCACTTTGACCGTAAAAAAAAGGTACTTATTCTTTTAAATTAAAGAGGTTAAAAACATTTCCATCCTTTGAGGACTGATTTGCTAATATGTAGACGGGAAGGAGATATGTAGTCACAGAACCAAGAGGAACTAAGTAATCCAGGAGAGATAAATAAAAAGAAAATCTACAGCTAGACTCCTCATACTTACACCAAAGAAGACTGAAGGGACCTGAACATAGGGTCCCTGTGGTAGAATACTGTAGTTTCATGCCCGCATGAGTCATACCTCTCAGAATCTCAAGCCTTTGTGTATTTGCTTGGTCCTGTGACATTTGTGAGTGGACAAAGGCAAACATGATGCAAGCAGAGGCTGAATAAGTATGTGTACATTGAAGCCTGTCCCCTTGGAGAGATGCTCTGGCACTGCCATGACATGCCCGGATGAAAGACAATGTGGTGAAGAGGGGGCCCATCTGTAAGCACCATGTGGCAGACATGCACAGGGTTGCCCTGCTCCACCCAGTCCACTCGCCAATGAATGTAGCCTCTTAGGAAACCCTGGTCAACACACAGGGTCATTAGAAATACAGATGATTTTGTTTTGAGCCACTGAGTTTGAAAGTCAGGAATAGATATCTGATTAAGTCCCCAACTTTTTTTTTTTCAGTTTGAGAGTGAACAAAGTTCTTCAATGCAAGCTTGATTATTTTTTTAATTAGACACACCTGCTAATACATTCAATTATATAAAATGGAATGTGAATTAGTCATGAAGATTTTCTGTAAATGCAAGAAATTATTTTTCACTCTAATATACATAAATATTCCTTCAGATAATTGGCATTACTTCTTTTTCATGGTAGAAGTATCTAGGGTTTTGAATGTTTTTTTTTCTGTATGCAACATCTCAGAATCTTGTTACCTACCACTCTACTGACATACCTTAGGGACCATGGTTTCCAGACTTTCAAAAATCACAAAACATTCAAATAAAAGAAAAGTAATGTATCTGAGGTTTGTCAAATTTTTATTTTGTCATTCAAAATAGTAGAAAAGAAAAAAATTCTATATACATCATCATTTTGTAAAGATAAGGATATTTTTAACAGCAAAAATGTTAGAAGGACAAAGTCTCAAAATAAAGTTGGTATCCTTTCATTGAAAATGTTTGACTTCATGAAAAACTCACTAACATGTTTTTTCATTACGCTGGACTGGCTAAAAAATAATGGATTGATAGTATTCCACGTATTATTGTTGCTATTATTATTTTGAACAAATTGTTATCTGTTAGATTAATTAAGATTAAAAAATAAATGTTTTTATTTACCTTCACTTATACTTTCTTTGATACTGTTATTTCTTTATGTAGATCCAAGTTTCTGATGTATTTGCTTCCTTTTGTCTAAAATACTTCTTTTAATATTTCTTGCAAGGCAGGTCTACTGGCAGCAAATTCCCTCTATTTTTGTTTCTCTGAGAAAGTCTTTATTGCTTTTTCATTTTTAAGTATAATTTCACAGGGAAAGGAATCCTGGGTTTGTGTTTTTATGTCTTTTTTTTCCCTCTTAACATTTCAAATATTTTATTATACTGTTGTTTGCATGGTTGTGAGGAGAAGTCAGGTGTAATTCTTACTTTTGTTTCTGTGTAGATAAGGTTCCCCCCCCCTTTTGAAATATTTTTCTTTATTTTTGATTCTCTGTCGTTTGAATATGATATTCTTAGTGTAATTTTTTTGTTTTGTTTTGTGTTTGGTATTTAACCTGCTTGGTATTCTCTGAGATTCCTAGATCTGTGGTTTGATGTCTGACACTAATTTGGGGGAAATTCTAGTCATAATTGTTTCAAATATTTCCTCTATTTCTTTCTCTCTTTCTTCTATTTTTGTATTCCCACTGTGTGTGTATGTGTGTGTGTGTGTGTATACATACATGCATGTTATATCTTTTGTAATGTCCCACATTTCTTGGATATTCTATTCTGTCTATTTTTTTTCAGCCTTTGTTATCTTTACTTTTCAGTTTTGGAGGTTTCTATTGATATATTCTCAAGCTCAAATATTCTTTTATTAGCCATGTCCTGTCTACTAATAAACCTATCAAAAGCCTTCTTCATTTCTGTTACAGCACTTATGATCTCTAGCATTTCTTTTTGGGTCTTTCTGAAGATTTCCATTTCTCTGCTTACACTCTCCATCTGTTCTTACATGTTGTCTACTTTATCCATTAGAGCAATGATCATATTAATCATAGTTGTTTTAAATTCCCACTCTGATCATTATGACATTCCTGCCAGGCCTGGTTCTGATGCTTGTTCTGTGTCTTCAAATTGTGGGGTTTTTTGGTTTTTTTTTGTCTTTAAATATGCCTTGTCATTTTTTGCCTGTAGCTGGATGTGAAGTACTGGGTAAAAGCAAAGTGCTGTAAATAGACCTTTAGTACTGTGATGGTAGGGTGTGGCGAAGGGGAAGCACTCTCTAATCCTATGATTAGTTCTCAGTGTTTAGTGAACCTGTACCTCTGGACTACGAACACCTCAAGTGTTTCTCAGTCTCCGTTCCCAACTTTAGGCAGGACAGGATAACTGGAATGAGCTCGAGTTAGATATTTCCCTTTTCCTACATGGAAGGCTAGAGCTGGCTGAAATTGGGCATTTCCCATCGCCCTGGTCATTTGTATCAATTTAGCTGGTTAGAAGCTGAATTGATAGTTTCTTCTTGGCAAACCTTGTTAAGAAAAGAATGGTCTGGCATATTTCAGTATGGGTTCTTTTCCCCTCCCCCTGCCAGAAGCATGAGAGGATTTTTCTCAAAAATTTACTGTGAAAACCTGGTAAACCTCTTGGAAGTAAAACTCACCAAAGCATTTGGCCCCTTTGTGACCTGCTCCTCCTAAAATTTTAAACTCTCAGACTTGTCCACTCCAAGACTCCAGCAATTTGTCAATTAAATTTCAGGTTTTTCCTACCCCAGCACCAGTTCCCATGGAAATTTCTGCCCTGGGAATTGTGCTTCTCTGTATCTACCTGTCTGTCACACCACTTTTGAGGGCATTGGTTTGTTCTGTGACTTCCCCTCTCTTATAGAGCTAAGGAGAGATGTTGATTTTTCAGCTGGTTCAGCTTTTTACTTGTTAGAAAGGAATGGACTTCCAAGATCCTTACGTGGAGAAGAACCAGAAACCAGATATCAATTTGTTTGTCACTTTGTGATTTAACTGTTAGATATAGTAAGTTTCCTTTGGATGTAACAGAGATAAAAATATACATAAATCCAATACTTGATATTTATTTGCCATCTAGTCACAAATTCGACTCTCCCAGTTTAGCTACCTTACCCTTTTCTTTACTTCATTTTTAGCTGTTACGACACTTCCTTAGGGAGATTTTTCCTTCCGAAGGTCCAAGTTGCACCTCCCTTTTTCAAAAGACATAGAATTTCTTTTTCCTAATACTATCTGCAGTTTTAATTCATTATTATTTTTGTCATTATCTGTTTACCATGTATCTCCCATGCCGCATTGTTAGCGTTCTGAGGGTCAAAACTGTGTCTATTTATTTACTGTGGTATTGCCTAGCACATGTAAATCAATCAGTACGTAGTTATTGAATGATTAATGATACTTTCAAATAAAGTTTGCTGAATTTTAAGATTTTTAATATTTGTTATATGTCGTATATTGAGTCTAAAATTATGTTTAACTTATCTCATTCAGTAAAATAAATTTTTCATTTAAAAATTTCAACAGTGAATCTTTTTCAATATTTTAGGTGTCCTCACTTCAACTTTTACCTCTTAATGATGTATTATTGCATCAACTATCTTTCCTAATTCCTTGTTTATTTATTCATAATAGTTTTTCTCTTTATGACAAGATTTAGTCTATTTACATACTTAAGTGATTTTTAAAGTCTCGTTTTACTGCTTAAGTTAATTATTTTCACCAGTTTTCCTACAGTTACAGAGAAGTTGAGAGTGGTTAAATAATTTATACAAATTAAACTACTAATAAGTTACGGAACTAGAATTCAAATTCAGGGCTTTATAAAACAAACTCCAAAGCCCTACTGCATTCCTGATCTGCCTCTGATTTAAAAAAACAACAGGTCAGCTTAGTAACTAGTGTTGTGGACAAGCAATGAACGATCCTATAATTAAAAATGTCTTTGTAGTAGACTGTGGTGGATTTTTCACTTTTTAAACATTCCATAGAAATATAGTACATTTATTATTTTCTACATCTTAACCCTTAGAAAATACATTTATTATATCTCTTTATGTAAACTTTGTTTTTTAGTTAGATATATGAACAAATTTAGCCAATATAAGAAATTCTATATTAAAATATTAAGTCACTATGGAAGTAACAATTGAATTCTATATTGAATTCTAAAGGTACATCTAGTGGAGGGAGGAATTCCTAAGCTACATGTTTTCAATATTATGTGGTTAGAATTTTACCTTGGGTGATAAGGTCAAATACAGTGTTTAGTAACTTTATTTTATTTTATTTTTTGAGTCAGAGTCTCACTCTATTGCCCAGGCTGGAGTGCAGTGGCATGCTCACAACCACCACAGCCTCGAAATGCTGGGCTCAGGTGATCCTTCTACCTCAATTTTCCAAGTAGCTGGAACCACAGGCATGTGTCACCGTGCCCAGCTAGTTTAGTAACTTTAAATATGTGGCTCGAACTGCACATTATAGAGACAGTAGATACATTATTGTTAACTTTAGGAATATTTAAAGTGCCCCCAAATATACTTACTATGGATGCATTGGTAACCAGATGCTTCCTATTTCACAATAAATTGGAAGTTGTTTTCAAAGCAATTATTTGGTGACTGTACTTTAAAAGACTGGTGTTAATACAGATGTCAATATTTTGTCTGAATTTACAAAAAGTAAGGCATCAATTTTTATTGAAGTCTTATAAGGCATTCAGACTTATCAGTCTAGCATGACTTTCAAATCCAAGGTAGATAATATGTTCCATTATTACATCACACTATAATAGACTCTTTGAACAACTTTTGGCTATTAACTCATCTTAAATAATGACTTTTTTAATTTGATATTAGTTCTGGAGAGTGTCAGGCATACAGAGACTAGGCATTTGTCTTCTCCAGGCATGAGCGTTTATGATCTTAGAAGGTAGCAAGAACAGTGAGCCCATGTAGTGGTCTGTATGTAGAACAAAGGTCACATATATTAGGACACATAGTTCTGATGCTATGAGACCAAGCTAATTAGTCAGTCAGTTTATCAATGTTAGTCAACTCAGGCAAGCAGGAATAAGAAGGTACTTCTTTTTCAGTAAGAATCATCATTCTGTTTATGATAAAAGTCATGCAGTGATTTTATTGAGATGAAGATGCATAATCTTTCTTAAAATAGGCAAAAGGAGCTGCCTGAGTTCCTGAAACTGACAGTGCTATGTATCTCTTGAGCCATTAATAGATTTTCTTATAAAATGCAGTTTCAAAAAGGTACATTTGTATAACGCCTTAAGATAGTTTAAAGTACCTTTAAGAATATGGAGGAAGCCTGACATGATTGCCCTATGAAACTAATTTAAGCAGGTGTTGATAGTGAGAATAGTTTCCATTTGCATTATGAATTATTCCCCTTGGAAGAGAGACTAGGAGTTGTTCCATAGCATCATGATAATAATGCAGTACAGTTCATTAGTATTTTGTTTTTATAATAAATATATCTGCTCTGAATATAGCCAGAATATGCCACAAAGATTTAAGATCACTTTATGATCCCATAGACTTTAGATTTTACATATTTTGTTATCCTGGTATATATCTTTGAAAAGTCTCTTTAAAAAGTTCCAGTAAAATTTTATTTAAAAATATTAAATTATCTCAGCATTACTATAGTTATGGTAAAGACTTTCATTTATAGGATTGTTGATCATAAGAAGGAATAGTGGGCCCAAGATATGAGTAAATTGCCAGTCAATAAGTTATCAAAGTGAGAGTGACCTCTACCATTGTATCATTGAGGGAGAACCTTAAAAAATTATCATAGATATAAATTTCCCAAATCACAGATGCCTACTTTTATTCTTTGTGCTTATCAGAAATGTGGTGAGAACTAGAATAAAAAGGGACATTGAGCCATTAATAATGTACATTATAAAAAATTTTAGTTAATAAGATATGCATAAATTACTATGACTTATTCATGGTATTAAGCTTTAAATTGCCATTTATAATTTGAATGTTTCATGACACATTTTAAGGTTACATCACAAAGTAAGTCTAAAGATAATCAATTTGTATAATAATGTATATAAAATTAACACAAAATGTCATATCATTTCAATAGTTTGGTAACAGTATGGATAGATAGAGTGATAGATATAGATAGTAGATAAATAAATAAACAGATTCAGAGATACCCAGTTACCTAAGGGAAAAGTCCACATCTAATTCATATTTTATCCCATCGGATAGTAAGAATTATTCATCCATTATTGTTAATAGTTATTTTTATGAATAACACATCATTCATAAATGTTTATTTAGTAATTAAATGAAACAAGTAGATGACTACTTTTTTAGAACTTGGGTTAATATTACTTCTGGTCTATTAACAAGTACTTGTTCATTCTAAAATTAGTAATCAAGAAATAAAGAATATCAACTTTGAAAAACTTAGGAATAACTCAAGTTTCATTTTATTATTTGATTTATTGTTACATTTATGTATGACTTCAGAGGTGATTTTATTTTACCATGATGTGTTTTCCTGATAATTTTTCCCAGTTTTAATTAATTATATCAATGTTTCATGGTGTTTCTCAGAGAGCATAATCACATTTAAGTATCTCTGGGGATGTACCATATATAATCAATAGTAACCAGTCTTGCAAACAGATAATAATTACACAAAATAAAGACTTTATTAAAGACATGGTGGAGGGCAAAATCTTTTCTATTTGTAGTAGTTATAGATTTCAGTCAACAGTCTCAGATGTGCAAATGGCAAATTCTACTCAATTATTTATTTTTCTGTAACCAAACTCGAGTTCTGTTTCAAGTCCTATTCACTACATTGGTGAAAACTCAATCTGAGTTCATTTGGACTCCTCCTACAGTAGCTCCCATTGTGTACAAAATCCTGTGGGTTTATGCAGGGTGAGGGTAGGGGAAAGTAAGTAATTACCTGTTTGGTAATCAAGTTATGTCTATAAGGTAAATAGTGAAAAATCCATCTTGTCCTTGGTCTTGGTTCATACATTTTAGTGAGCCATCCCTTTTCCTATTTCTGTGGTTCCAGTAGTTTAGGAGGCCATAAAGGAGGCACAGAATTGTTTTTGCTCCTTCTGAGGATTGTGAAATTCATTAGATTCTCAGTGGCCTTAGATACCTACACAATGAATCCATTGACTCTCTGAGTCTTGCCTTCAACTTCCACATCCTCTCTAGGGGAGGATTTCTTCATGCCTACCTACTGGGGCATTTCCTAGAAAGTATAAGTTAGGATTCTTCTTTCCCATTCTTAACTTCACTGTGCTCCCATAAATTGCCTTCAATCTCTCTCATCACCCAAGCCTAGGAAATCTTTTTCTAGTAAAAGAGGAACTTCTTTACTCATAAGTTTTAATAGTTTCCCATCTGAAGTACTTCCTATATGATGCTGCAGACATACCAAACATGATCTCCTTAATGGTTTTGAGGTTTGGGGAAAGAAAAATTTGAGAGACTAAATCTTTTGACAACATAATAACTCTTCCCCATGGCACTCAACACAGTATTTACTATTTGATGGAAATAAAGGAAAGGAGAAGGGAAATTTCACAAGAAAAAGATATTTCATAAATAGCATCTCTCTGCTTACAGAGATATATATCTGATATCTTTATAAGTGATTTACCTTAAATAATTTGTGATGTTTTAGTTTTAAATATATTAAAATTTAAATTCTATCATTTAAAATTAACATTAATGCTTAAAAAATAAATGTCTCAGTTAAAAATCATTTTTTGCTTCTTTTATTGAGAATGCCATATTTTGATTTGAATAAATTATATACTCTTAAGGACCTAGAAGCATAGAAGCAAATCATATGTTTATAATATTTTAAGTTATCCAAGGTATTTTAAAATAGATTTGATTATAGCATGGTCGAACCTTTCTTACCTAGAAGAAATGGCTCAGGAAATTCAAATATTTTCAAAATAGTTCTAGTAATTCAATGGGCTTTTTGCTCTAAAATTTCTGCTTTTTCTGCAAAAAAGAAAAAAAAAAACAATTACTGTCTTTCACAAGATAGTAGCTAGCAGTAATCCCAGTCTCCCCCACCTCCACTCCAGAAGGACCTGTAAGTAATATAGAAAGTCTGCCCTTTGAGAAGTAGATGTTCTGAAAGAAAACCCTGACTCAACAATGAACTCAGTGTTACAAATAGTTTTGTCATGGTACTAGAGACATAACTTAAGAACTTTGTTAGTGAAAACTGGAATTATCTTAAGTATATAATAATTTAAGAATGACTAAATAATATTTGTTAGGTTCACATAGTGGACTATGATATTGCTATTTTAAATTATATAAGCAAAGATATTAAAAAATAACATTGTGCTTAGTTTCTAAGGTTAAGTTGAAGTAAGAGGAAAAATTATGTATGTACTAAATTAATATATAAATCCCGTGCATAGATGAATGAAAGATATACAGAGTAATGACCATTGTAAAATATGTTTGATCTGAAGAAATGGAATAGCCTTTCATTTTTTGTTTACCTGTTTTGGCATGTAAAGTGCATATATGTTTAATACAGCCTATAAGAGTAATTATTTTTCTATTGAAGCCTTGGTCTGTCCTTGCAAAATTTCATTTACCTCCATGAAACATCATAGGTTCATGTAATGGAATAAAATTCATTTCTAGATCTAATAAACCTCCTGGGCAATCAAAAATTATATTGCAATAGTTTGACATCATGTCCCACATCATTCTCTAAATTATGTGTTTGTGGCAAATTATTCATTCTGAATTTTAAAATTATAAACAGTCTTTTATCAACCATCCCCATTTTACACATAAAGAAACTGAATTCAAATGAAATGTTCTTTAATTTTCATTTGTAAAATGTTTATAATTAACTCATTTGAATGCATTTATTCAGCATCTTGTGCATTCCTATCAATGAACAACGCCAGGATTAGATGTGTTTTTAATACTAATAGTAAAGAGTAAAAAAAAGGTAAATTTTAAAAAGGAGTTGTCTTAAATCAATAATTGAAATAATGAGTTAAGAGAATTACTGTCCCATGTGTCCCGTCATCACTCAATTATAGCTCAGTTTTTAAGGAATCTAAATGGGCTTGTTGTTTTAGAACAAGCATATTTGGACTTACAAAAATACTCTATCTTGTTAATTATAACCAAATATGTTTCTGATTTATTTTGGTGCATATTTAAAACATCTATTTGAGAAGAAAGCTGTTACAAATCATATATGAATGAGGCCATCTGCAAAGCGATGCATATAAAGATCTTAGTAAATTATGATGAAATTTAATGACAAGTTTAAAAACAAAGGCAACTTTAATGTTTTCTCATTCTAGTGACTCTTTCAAAATTATTTAGAATTCTTATGCTTTTTCTCCTTCATCCATCCTGAATGTAGTCATAGCCTCACTCATGACTCCACCAAGTAATTGTCAGAAAAATTTAATCTCATCAAATTACCTACCCTAAGTTATAATGTATTAGTAATCATTATATAAAAAGACACATGAGAAATAATAAGAATTTTGACTCAGCATTTATTTGATATATTTTATTTTTCACAGTTAACACTAAAATGAATATTCTTTTCTAAAATTAATTATTCAGGCATACAAAAATATAAAAATGTACACTGGAGTAGACAGATAATAGTATTATTTCTAATTTGTAAGCACCTAGTTGCAATGCAGAGTAATTTTTATTTAAATGATCTGGGCATACTGTGATACTTTTTCAGTTAGTAAAAAGTCTCAACTTTCTCTTCTTACAACATTCTTACAATGAAGGATATATTTTTGATTTGATCTATAATATTTTTACTGCTTAGTATAATGTCCACTTTTGGATTTATGTTGGTTTATTGCCACATGCATTGACAATTTTAGTCCACTATTTACTTAAAACTCTTTATGAATCCGTGATAGACACCACAGAAAGCTAGTAGAAAAAGACACAGCCTTGTCTGTTCAGCATATGCCCTTGTTCAGCTAATCAACATTCACAAGATGGTATCAAAATATCAGTCCTAACCCCAGTTTGGCTAAATATTAAAACATATGGCTCTCCAATTAGTTGGCTGCATGGAATAACTGCACTCCAGGTGCTTGTCACAGTAGAATCCTCAGGTCAAATTTTTCTAAAGCTTAGCCAAAACAAATACCATGGCAGTTTGCTTGAAGGATATTTAGTCCATTCATTCTTTTGTTCCTCCTAAATAAATGTACTATAGACTGAAACAGAACATAAAGAAAGCCTGTATGCTAATCTTGTCTTCCCCACCTCTGTGCCATTATAATTGCTCTTCATAAATGGAACGTTGGCACTATACCATCAGCCTTTATTGAAGACATTTTAGGGAACATGGCAATATATCAGGCCAGTAAATGTTCTCTCTGAGGATCTATTTCTAGTTTCATACCAACATTAGTTTTACTAAATAATTTCAGTCAGTTATAGGAAGAAATTCTGGTTTAGGAATATAATAGCCTTAGTACTCTCAACTTTATCAATAGAAACTATTTTCAGCTTCATACTTGATTTTATAAAGCACTCCAAGAATAATTCTAATTTGATACACACTGACTACTCAAGGATAGTTTTCAAATTAAAATATAATTAACATTATCATTTAAAGTTGCACACATTCCAATAATTAGGTTCCCAGTACAGCTTCAGAAGCAGTGAGAAACAGGCACAGGAGTTAATGAAAGTTTTCCCAGCAATGGAGGAACCAATGTATTGTGCCTCAATTAAAAGAAAAATAGGACTAAATGTTAGCCAAGTAAGCAAAAGCTTTGGCAGCAAGAGGAGAAGAACAAATAAACAATAAACAAAATAAGGTCATAGGATAAGGCCTTGACACATGGTGAATGATGTTACTTTTGTTCCTCAAGGTTGCTACAGTAATGACAGTCTCTCTGGAATATCACTCAAGATCTCTGTACTTATGCCTTTGACCATAATGCTGATTTTTTTTTCCTTTTTAAATACATCTTCTGCCTTCTACCACACACACACACACACACACACACACACACTTGAAATATACTGAGATAAATGGACAGTCTTGATATTTCCATAGGAGAATTATAGTCTGTTTTGTAATAATCCAATATATTTGTTAATAAGAGGTAATGATTAAATGATTAACACAAATATATTCCTTGATGTCTTAGTATTTGAGAAACAGTACCATAAAATTAAGTTACTCTTGGACAGAGAAAAGTTTCACATTAGAAATTTGGTTTCACATTTGAAATGGCCTGATATAATGTTGGTAATGAAGTTAATTTCTTCACAAAACTAAATTTTACACATTTGTTATAGCCACAATTACTTACCATGATTGCAGATGGGAGATTACTAAGAAAAACATTTTTTTCCTAGCTAAGACTTGAAACTCATAGCATTTAAAATATATAGCTAAGTCCCAACAGAACACCAAATGAAGCTGAATACAGCTTATTCTCAAGGTGTCAGTTTTTCTGGTTCTAATTTATTTTCATATTAGGTGCCAAAATATATTTATGCTTAAGGTAGAACTATTCATTCTATAATCTTAATATTTTTACTTGTTCTTCAAACTGATGCAGTGAGATTATCTTGACTTTTCTGCAGAAAGCAAAAGAACATATATTTCAAATCCACTTAGAAAAATGATTCTTTTTTTTAACATTGCCAGGTGTGCATTTACAAAAAAGAAGAAAAAGTTATTCTTTTGAAATAAGCGTTGATTATGTCCTTAGAAATACTGTTTCCTTCATGTTACTATGTTGTCTAAGACCTCATTTGCACCTATCAATGTGATGATACAATGCATTAATGTTAGTATTTTAAATAATTATGTAATATATACATATATAAATGTAAATAAATATTAAAACTTAAAATTTTGACAAATTGCATTAAAATATAGTTTTCAGATAGACCTATAATATTTATGCTAAGGCCATTTGTATATTATTTAACAAAATATTAACATATATAACATTTCTTTCCCAACTTTCTAATTTTTTGTGTATTTTCTAATTCTTAAGAAATCAAATAGACTCAGATAGAATGTGAAGTAAGCATTGTAATATGCTAATACTAATTAAAATATCACTATGTGAAATATATTTAATTCAATAAGATCAGAGGGAATATAAAGAGATATCTTTTTTTAAAACCCTGCGCTTTTGTTGATTGTCACAGAAAAGATAGCTTTAAAAACTGAATGGCATGCTAATTATATTATAAATATAGGATACATTTTTAAAATTTGATAGTTTTAGGATTGCCTTAAAACTTAACAGTGTAAAGTGAATGCAAAATGAAATTATGCTGAGTAAATTTTATTTGTTTATAAAAGACAATTCCTTTTACTCAATATGAATAAAGAATATAAGCTTATTTAAGATTATGATTTTTAAAAATAGTAAAAGCAATTTTTAAATGCCTTAAATTTGTAGACTGCTTTCAGATTACCAAGTAACTTTAACTTCATTATTTTTTCATATGTCAGTGAATTAGATTAGGTATTGATATTATTGTCTCAATTTCACAGGTGAAAAAATTAAACATCAATGAATTAGCTATTTAAATTATCATATATGATAATATTACATTTAAATATTGTTTAATTAAAAAATTTGTTTAACACCTCATATATATTGGCATAATTGGCAATGTGAGGACATAAAGATTAATTATGGATTTTCTTTTTTTTTGAGTTGGAGTCTCACTCTGTCGTCCAGACTGGAGTGCAGTGGCCACTCCCGGCTGCCGCTCCCGGCCACCGCAGCCTCAACCTACTGGGCTCTGGTGATCCTTCTGCCTCAGCCTTCCAAGTAGCCGGAATTACAGGCGTGCGCTACCACTCCCGGCTAATTTTTTATTTTTTTTTATTTATTGTAGAGATGAGGTCTCACCAAGTTGCCCAGGTGGGTCTCGAACCCGTGGGCTCAGGCAGTCCACTCACCTCAACCTCCCAAGGTGTGGGATTACAGGCTGAGCCACCTAGCCCGGCCTAATTATAGATCTTAACCTTATGTTAGTACAATCAGTAAATACTCCAAATTTGATAGATTGTATCAGAATATCAGTAGGATAACATTATGTTAAAATATGACCAAAATGTTGTACATCCCAATTCACATATTAGATATTATTACTTTTATAAATGTGTCTCAATGCTAAATAGCCAGTCTACTTTAATAATTTTTCAATATACATTTAAAACTAAATGTCACATTTATGTTTTTGCTTTTCTTTCTGAAATTAAAAAAAAATAAAGTTTTAATATCTAAAAGTCTAAATTATTTTTATCTTGGTCCTCAAAGTAAATAGAATTTTCTAGGAGTTAAAGGAAAGCAAAATCCCATTTGCTGAGGCTCCTCTATATTTCAGTCATTACCCTCTTACATGCACATTTTCCTTCTGGTTGTAATAAATACCCTGTCAAACTTCCTTTCAGCCTTGCATTCTCTGCTTTGACTGGCTAACACTATTCTTCCTAGGTCAACTCAGTTGTTACTTCCTCTGAAAAGTCTTCCCTGACTCTCGTTGTCTCCCACCCTATATAAGTTGCATCTTCATTGAGCTTCCAGAGCATCTTCTGCTGACTTTTATTACAAGGGTAGTGAAACTATTTATATTTTCTTTTTCCTGTTAGGTCTTGGGGTCATTGTGATGAGCAACTGTGTCTTTAATCTCTGTATTAACATAACCTAATACAGTGTCTGGTGAAAATATGAGAAATAATAATTTAATTGAATGAATTATACAACGTGATAGTTCAGTAACTTCTCCAGGAATAAATACTTCTCCAGGAGTAAAGATTCTGCATAGTAGTTTCTATTATACATTAATATACAAAGCACACAGAATATTCTCATTGTTTATTTACATTTTTACCAGTTTCATTTTGAAAACTGGAAAGGAAGAAAGATAGAAGAAAGCATTGCGGCTAAATCTACAGCAACTAGTCTGTATAAAGGCTAATTATTTAATATTCCATAAGAAAAAAGTGATACAAAGAAATTTCTACTTCAAAATCTATCTAATGGTGTTCTAAGAGATAGTCTAACATGGAACTCATTCTAAATCTTCTTTTCATTTATTTGCTTAGGTGCTCATTACATAAAGATGAAGTAATGTAATACACATTATAACTTATTTTTTTCAGGTATAGGAGCATACCTAAATTACAGGTAAACAATTGTTTATAGCCAATTATACAGGCTACTTGAGAAAAACAAAAACAATTATTACAGAGATGACAGAAACAAAATAAAAGATTAAGAAAGAAATATATGACTACTTAAGTACCTAAGCCTGATTTGTACCCACATCTTTATAATAAAATGAAGAAAAAAGAAAGAAATATATTAACAGAATATTCAATTGCACTGTAGAGACATGTCTGCCAGCCTTTTTGAGGTATATGTCACTTAGTCTCATCTCCATGTTCGGCGATGTGGCCTATTGCTTCCTTGAAATTCTCAGCCGGGCTCGGTGGCTCAGCCTGTAATCCCGCGCCTTGGGAGGCTGAGGTGCGTGGATTGCCTGAGCCCGCGGGTTCGAGACCACCCTGGGCAACTTGGCGAGACCTCATCTCTACAATAAATCAAAAGTTAGCCGGGCGCGCGCCTGTAATTCCGGCTACTCAGAAGGCTGAGGCGGAAGGATCGCCGGAGCCCAGCAGGTCGAGGCTGTGGTGGCTGGGAGCGGCCACTGCACTCCAGTCTGGTTGACAGAGTGAGACTCCAACTCAGAAAAGAAAAAAAAAAAAAGAAATTCTCACCTTTCTTCACTCAAGTTTACTAAATACTACTGGTTTTCCCTCCCCCTTTCTTTTCTTTTTTTTTTTTTTTTGACTAGAATGTATAGTTTCATTCATAATTGTGTTTCTTGTACAATCTTTAACATAAGAATAATTCATGTATAAAAAAATCTCTCCGTAGTCTTTAATCTTTCAATCCAGCTATAACCTCATCTGTGAGATCTGCCACTTACTAACTTTGGATATTGAGCAGGATGTTACTTTTTAGTTTCCATATTTCAATTTCTTCATCTGTATAATAAACATAATTATAAAAACTTCCTCCTAGGATTGTTGTGAGGATTAAATGATATAAGCATATTTACAGGGTCCTGAAGCTTAACTTACCCTAGCCTGTCTTACCCCCAGAACCTGTTCTCCTCTATTTTTAAATCACCGTGTTCCTTGTAAATTAGGACAGTCTTTTTTTTTTTTTTTTTGACAGTGTCAGTTCCCTTAGTCATTTTCTTCTGCTGCTGCCTTAGTCAGCTATACAAGCTTGTAACCTCTGCAGTGCATCTGTCATTCCTTCAGGGTAAACTTGTCCCCTTCAAATGCAAGTAGCCTAGGGAGGAAGCTACATGCTAAATGGAAACCAGCTATGTGTTAAAAATGGAAATTCTATTTTATAGTTCTATTTTTCAGCGAAGCACACTGAGCTCAATCAAAGGCCACGAAAGCAGTCTTAATTTTTTTTAGGGTATATTTCTTTATCATATTCTTTTTCCAAGATGACAACTTCAATCATGCCACTTTCTGGCTCAAAAATCTTTATTTGACTCAGCTGAACATTTCAGACAGTGAGACTGCAGCTGACTTTCCCCACGTAGTGAGCAATTCTGTCTTATATATGTTCCAGGAGCTTTAGGGCACCATGTATTCCTGGTGACAGGCTTCTGCAGTGGTACTAACAGCAGAAAGTTCAGATGTGAAAACAAAGCATTCCGCATGTTTCTAGCAAGACTCTCCTCTTTCTTTTTCTCTGCTCCTCTCCCTCTCCCCTTACTCATTCCTGGGTTTACATCCCCACTTTCCAGAAGACACTGAGCAGGTGTGAAGACATGGGGAGAGTGAGAGTCCAGGTAACAAGAGTTGACTGGAATGTCTTGGGCTCCTTGAGGTGACTAAGGTAAACAAAGTAGACCATGTACTAGGGTTAGCCCCAGTGGTCTTTCTAGTCGATGATAATTGTGAGGCTATGATGAGACATGGCACCTGGTTGTTAGGACATAGCAGTAAATATCTCTTGTTTTTTAGCAATTAAAGAAATTAGTTGAACTTTCATTATTCTAGGTCAAGTTCATGTGAGATGCTCTTCACTTTCTGTTATTAGGTATCCATTCAATTACAGCGTACTTCTAGAATTACTAGTTTCTTTATTGCAAAAATGAACAGGGTAATAGTAATGTATTTGCTGCTATAATACATGCTGTCTTTGCCAATTTGACTTTCTACATTATGCAATCCCTCATCTCAATCCTTAGTCACCTTCCATACTGACTCTAAGAGCAGAGACAACATGGTGAAAGTTAATCTACTCAAAAAGCTGTGCTTCCCTATATTCCATCACTGACTAGTGAGTCTTGGCCTTTTATGCCACATCTATCTGTTTACCGATAGCAATATAATACCTGCAAAAATGCTTAGCCAAAGATTGAGCTCTGAATGTTTGGAGTGTGTAATACACAGTATAGGTATAGGATGAGATACCAGAAAGCAAAGCAAACAAATATTGCTTTATTTATGGAATTAAACAAATTATTTTAACCCCTTACTGCTTCTCTAATTTATGTTTGCATTATGTTTTTACTTATATTGCTGTGTTTACAATATAATTCTAAGTGAGGAAACATTAAATAAAATGTATCCACACAAAGGTATTGCTTCATCAATAAAAATCATGTTCTTAAAAACACTTAATGGCATCAAAAATACAATTTAATTTTTTTTTTTTGAGTTGGAGTCTCACTTTGTCACCCAGACTGGAGTGCAGTGGCCGCTCCCAACCACTGTAGCCTTAACCCACTGGGCTCCGACGATCCTTCCACCTCAACATTCCCAGTAGCCAGAATTACAGGAACGCGATACCATGCCCAGCTGATTTTTTGATTTATTGTAGAGATGAAGTCTCGCCAAGTTGCCCAGGCGGTCTCGAACCCACGGGCTCAGGCAATCCACCCACCTCAGCCTCCCAAAGTGCAGGATTACAGGCTGAGCCACCAAGCCCGGCTAATCAATTTAATTTTTAATGATAGCTTCAAATTTTTAAACGTTTACCATGAACAGGCAGTGCTTCTATGATATATATGTATATATGTATGTATCTATATATTTTTGAAGGAATCTGAATCAATTGCAGGTTCAGTATATGAGACTTAAGATTCTACAGTCTATAAATGGCTACAGGAAAAGGAATAACTTGAATAATTGAGTTTAAAACAGATGTTCAGCAGTCATGCCTTGAATGAGGAGCTCAGTCCTTCTTAAATATTAACTTAAATTTGACATTTTTTTCTATCCCTACCAATTCCAACTTAGACTCTATAACAGATCATTGTCTTCTGCATATAAATGACACTTTGTTTTCATTCTCCATCTAGCTTTCCACTTATTTCCATCATCCTACACCAGAAAAGATAATCATTTGTGATATGTGTGTCCATGCGCAAGCATGTCTGTGTGTGCATGTGTGTTTGTCTTTCCCCTGGAGCTTTGGTTCATTTTTCTGTTTCTCAAATCCAACTGATCTGTCATTGCTTGTAATAATTCTTCTCCATTAAAGTTTCTCTGGTGACTTTGGGCAATTTAGTTGGTTCATTCCTAATCCTGATTTTATCATTCTTTCTCTAATTGCCTAATTTGACTAAATGAAGATATAAACATTAATATTTATATATTATATAGTCAGGCATGTAATATAGGTGGATATATACTTATGGTTTCTGTATAATTACTTTTATTTTTTCAAAAGCAAAGATCATATATGCAGCACTTAGAACAATAGGAATGTCGTAGAAAATATGTGATAATTATTTTATGAATTAATTGAATTAAACAGCTTCAAATTCTCACAAAGATTTCTCAATATTGATTAGCTATTGAATGTCAAATAAAACAAAAACTAACTAAAGGCAGTATATCCAATTTTTTTTTATCAACATTACCTTTCTTTCTGAATATTTAATAATTATATTATCTTTTTAATAATTGGCCTCATGTTGAGCAATATGTGATCACACAAACTGTAGGATTCTCACTATAGTTTTAATTAAAAACTTGTCTGATGAAGGGAGTATACATTGGTGACTCATAATATGCGTTTCACACAAATTTGGGGGTCTCTGCTACTAAAAATGAAGTTAAATTAGCTTAAATGAGTCATGAATTCTCATTTATCATAGTGCTTGCATGTAGTTATGGCCTTATACATTTATATTTAGCTATCATTAATAAAATTACTTGCGAATAGTCCTACAACTTGAATTTGAGGAACTGCTTTGATTTTAAAATATATAAGAAAAACAGCACTCTACAATTATGATACTAGAATCACAAAAAATCAAGAGTAAGGCAATGTAGAGGGCCAACTTTCAACTATTCAATAGCAAACAATATAGTATAGTTTAGGTATCCAAACACATAAGGTAAAAATATGCCTCCATATGTCATAATAATAGACACAATAATTAGGGTAGTATTAATAGTTAAATCAAAGAGACTATCAAGGAATGAGTTTGAGAGAAGCTTCAAATTCAATGATAATATTTCTTTTTTTTTTTTTTTGAGTTGGAGTTTCACTCTGTCGCCAAGACTGGAGTGCAGTGGCCACTCCTGGCCACCGCAGCCTCGACCTGCTGGGCTCCGGCGATCCTTCCGCCTCAGCCTTCCAAGTAGCTGGAACTACAGGCACGCGCTATCATGCCCGGCTAGTTTTTGATTTATTGTAGAGATGAGGTCTCACCAAGTTGCCCAG
>CAUYQG010060175.1:0-38065 GCA_963574415.1 Tarsius wallacei | reverse complement strand
ATCCGTCTATCCATCCATCTATGCATGCATCCATCTATCCGTCTATTCATCCATTTATCCACCCATTCATCCATCCGTCCATCCATCCATCCATCCATTTGCTCATCTATCTATTCATCCATCCATCCATCCATCCACTCACTCATTTATCAATCAATCCAACCAATATTTGTTGAGCTCCTAATGAGTTTTAAGCCTTTTGCTAATTGCTGGGACTAGAGCAGCAAACAACCTGCTCTCCATTTCTGCTCTCAAGAAGCTCCTTGTCTAGAGACAAAGGCAGAAAGACAAATGAGCAATTGCCAATCAGGGTGGTTAGGGGACTGTGGGACCAGAGGAGGCACAGACCCTGATGGGGTGAGGAAGCAGCAGAGGGGAGTGTTCAGAGAAGGTCTTCCAGAGTCAATGATGTCTAGGCCTGAAGAATGGGTGCTTGAGAGTGGGGTCTTTGGAGTCAGACGGCCTGGATGTAAGTTGCAGTTCTGCAAGCTGAGGGACTGTGAATGGGTGACGTAATCTTTCTGAATCTCAGTCTCCTTATCATATGAAATGATTGAGCATATCTATCTTGTATGGCTACTGTGAGGTTTTAATAAAATCATATAATGTGAAGTACTCAGTATAGTGCCTGGCACTTGGTATATGCTCAAATCTCTAGCTATTAAGCTGAGATCTGAAAATCAAGTAAGAAGTAGTCATGGGCAGAGTATTCCTAGCAGTAGGCCTGGCACTGTAGAAGTTCCATGCTTTCTTTGGCCTTTAGGAGTGGGTAGGTGGTGGCAAGAGGGCAGGGGAGACAGGTCCAGAGCCAGTCCCTGAAGTGAATGCAGTGATGACCATGGTAGCTGGAGGGGGACAGAGGGGAAGACTTCAGGAATGAGAGTCCTGATCAGACAGCAGGGGGTGCCACTTCAGAAAGCTGGGGGAGGTGTTCTGAGGAGGGTGGCTTTACCTCCTGGGTGTCATTGGAGATGGGAAGGGAGATAAGGCCAGGCCACATCCTTGTCTGTCTAGCATGAAAGGCCCCGAGACCTCTGCTGTTGACTCAAGATTTCCACCCAACCCCGGCTTCAGACAGAGATAGCAGAGCCCCTCTCACAGATGTGACCAGGATGGACATGTCCATATTCTCTTTCTCACATCCTCTCTAGCCCATACCTGACTGAGGGGACACCAGCCTTTGTAGGATCAGTTCAACAGGCAAACATACACTGGGAAGGCCAGAGAAGCACAGGTTAGAAGCAGAAAAACTGATGTAGGAAGGAGCTGGGTAGAAGAGATCAGCAGGCCTATGGGCTGGGTGAGAGAATCCTTAAGGGTGGGCACAGCAACAGATGGGTGGGATGTTAACAGAGAGAAAGATGGAGAAATAAGACTTTAAGAATTTTTGCTATGCTTTATGAATGGAATCTCCCTTTAGGGATAAAGGTTTAACTTGCTTTGCAGTTCTATTTAATTGTTATTTTATTTATTTTTGAAGATAGGCTCTTGCTCTGTTACCCAGGCTGGAGTGCAGTGGCACACTCATAGCTCATTACAGTCTCCAACTCCTGGACTCAAAGGATCTTCCCATGTCAGCCTCTCAAGCAGGTAAGACTGTGGGCACGCACCACCACATCTAGCTACTTTTTAGTTTTTTGTAGAGATAGGGTCTCAGTATGTTGACCAGGCTGGTCTCAAACTCCTGGGCTCAAGTGATTCTCCTGCCTTGGACTCTCAAAGTGCTGGGGTTATAGGTGTGAGCCACCGTGCTGGCCTATATTTACTTTTTAAACTGGTATTTTTAAAAAAGCAAAGTTATACCCAGACTAGTCCATAAGGCAGGCTAATGTTGTATGGCTTATGCAACTAAGGCACCCCAGCCTGAGATAGGTTGGGGGCATCCACAGCCACAATGTAATTAGTTGAGCTAGTGCTCACACCTGGGCACCTCAAGCAGTGCTATTTTCCCTAGAGCATCCTTGACTGTGGATGACATTCCATTTGCCACGTTCCCAACCAAAGCACAAGAAGGTTAGAAATAAGAAGTAATGTAATTTTGGGGTGTCCCGCTACATGGATATTAAACGAAATTGTCTTAAAAGATGCCTAAGCCAAGAAAAAAGTTCAGAACAAAAATCAGAATAATTTTTAAAAAGTACAGTGTATCAAAATGTATGACATGTTGCCAAAACAGTGCATTTAGAAAACTGTATTATTCTAAATCCCCATGTCTCTAGAAAAGATTAAAAACATACACACGTATACACGGTAAAGTAAGTCTCTACATTAACAATCTTAGAGATATAAGAAAGAAGTCAAGAAAATTAGGAAAGCAAGCAATAATAAAGCTGTATAAATAAGAGGGAAAAATGAGTGTTGATGGACAAAACCAATAATTAGGCCTTTGAAAAAATCCACAGTCTTTAGTCCAACTGATCGAAGAAAGGACAAATATAGCCAGAGCAAATAAAATCAGAAATGAAACATGAGCTGCAACAAATAATGTAAAAGAGATTTGTAAGATTTGGGGGAATACGGACTTCATTTATATGAGTAAATATGCGAATGTGGGCACGTATCTGCACAAAGTCCAAGATATTGTGCCTAATGCCATTAGTGCACTTGCAAAGGAAATACACCTTCTTGCTTGATGGTTGGATTCTGTTATGAGTTGAATCATGTCCCTCAAAATATATGTTGAAGTCCTAATCCTGAGCACCTGTGAATGTGGCCTTATTTGGAAATGGAGCCTTTACATATATAATCAAGTAAAGATGAAGTCACTATGGTGGACTCTAGCCCAATATGATTGATGTCCTTGGAAGAAGAGGGACATTTGAACACAGATAGGGAGAAAATGCCATATGGCGACAGAGTCAGAGACTGGTGTGAGGAACACCAAGGACTGACCCTGAGAAGCTAGAGGGAGGTAAGGAGGATTCTACTCAGAGTCTCAGAGGGAGCATGGTCCTGCTGACACTTTGCTTTTAGACTTCTGGCCTCCAGAAGTGTCAGAGAATAAATTTCTGTTGTTTTAAGCCACCCACGTTATACTTTATGACAGCCATAGGAAATGAATATAGGTTCCCTCCATATCTCAGCTATTAGACCACGCCTGTCACATTTCTCAGACTGATAATTTCTCTATTAGTTCTTGGTCTACTTGCTCTGTCACTCAGAGATGACAATGTACAGTTAGGGGCATAGGAATATCCAACTTTCTTGCATCTATTTTGTGGCCATGGTGTTTGGGTCGTCCATGTGTTGGTGTTGGCTGTCATTATTTGCTTCATCCCCAAAGACTATTCTATTGTAACTTTGTATATTTCACAAGATTCTTTGCTACCAAATCTACATTATCTGTTGGAATGTAATTCTTGCTTAATTTTTTTTGTGTGTAAACAGTAACTATCAGGGCTATATTCTAGCTTTTACTATTTAGCGTTAGAGTTTTTTTTTTTGGTCATGGTCTCATTCTGTTATCCAGGCTGGTATGCATTGACATGATCAGAGCTTACTGAAGCCTCAAACTCCTGGGTTCAAGTAGTCCTCCAGCCTCAGCCTCTGGAGTAGCTGGGACTAACACACCTGGCTGATTGTTTTTATTTTTATTTTTTTGTAGAGACAAGATATCACTATGTTTCCTGTGCTCTTCTCGAACTTCTAGCCTTAAGCAATCCTCCCCCCTCAGTCTCCCAAAGTGCTGGGATTAGAGGTGTGAGCCACCATGCCTGGCCTGTTAAGGTTTTTAGTATTTCATAGGCAGACATACATGCTTATTTTGTGTTAGAATTAATTCATGAAGTTTTTCCAGAATTATTTATTGTGCAGGCACAGGGGTTAGCACTGGGGACTCTAGATGGGCACGTAGCCCTGGCTTTGCCCTCACAGACCCTGGAGTCTGAGGGAATTCTGTCAGTGGTCGCTTTTTTTTTTTTTTTTTTTTTTAGCAGTAAGGGAAGCTCATCTGCATTTCACACCAGCAGTGATGCAGAGATGGACACTGTCACTACCCATGAAGAGATGGTGAGCAGTGGGGAAAAGTAGACACAAGAAAAGACAAAGCAGAAAGGAAGAGAGGCAAGAGGAGGGTCAAGAAAGGGGGCTTATTTCATGGGGTGCAGCCACTGTTTTAGCATGGTGCAGCACAATGTTTAGAGAAGTGCTGCTTTCTTGCATCTAGATGCTTAAGAGGCGGTGTCCCTGGTCACGTTCCATGGATCAGAAGTAATTTGGGCTGAGTTGGGATTAATACCATGGACAATCTTATATTTCTCTTTCTAGCATTCTCAAATTCCAAGTCCCCTCCTGGCTGAATTACTGTCTCTGCCCTCAGGGATCCTGAAAGCAGCTCCAGTTGTTCTATGTTCTCAAAGTCCTGAGTGACCTGGGTCCCCAAACTTTCCACTCTCGTGGTGACTGAGAACTCCCTGAAAAACTGGGTTCCTTTGGAGCAGGACACCTGGTTTCCCTCTCTGGAGATAGTGCCTCATGATCTGATGCCTCTTGTGCCCTAACTTTGAGAAACTGGCCTCTGACATAAGAGAGAGGGCCTCAAATGTCACTGCCCTTACAGATTATCCAGTTCAGCCAACTCAGGGGACCAATGAAGAAACTGAGGCAAAGTGTGGTAAAGACATCTGAGGGCCCATGTTAGTGACTAGCAGGTGGCAGGTGGCCTGATTTGCAGGCCAGGGTTCCCTTGGCCCTCTGAATGGGCATTGGTACTACCCTCACTAGTCACTCAGCTCTCAATACCCAAATGGGACAGCCAAGCCTGAAAGCTGCCAGTCCCTGGCCACAGAAGCCTTCTTCCAGCCAGCACACGTCCACTCCTCCCTGTGATTTCCAGCTCCTGTCCAGTGGTAGAGTAAGTGCATCCATCACGTCACAGCTTCCACCTGGGGCCCTCACAATTTAAGAGGCCTTGGCTGAAATGTGCTCTTTTATGGAAGCTGTGGGTCCAAGTCCTCCCCTGACCTTTTCTGGACGGGAATTTCTAACTTAGCCAAATTTATTTAGCCGATCATTGTTGGCCATGAAGCGGAGGCCCTAAAAGCCCATAAACCATGCTGCGCAGCTCAGAATGAAGTCATCCATTCTGAGGTCTCTGTGCTCTGACCATGAGGCCCAAAAACTCAGGGCGGCTCCTGCTGCCCAATCTCAGGAGCTTCGCCTGGACAGCTCATTGCAGAAAGTGGTGGGGAGACCCTGCTTGGGGTATGTTTTGAAAGGAGCACCGAGTGGGTGGAACTTGAAGTACCAGACACATCGGCAAAGCAACAGCCTCCACCGGGAGGAGTCGTCTTGCTCCAGGGCATGTGTGTTTACCTTGCCTTTCCACATCAGCCCTCGTCTGCCTTGGTGCCTACTGGGAAAGCTAAGAGCTTTCCATGTAGCCTCTCACTGAAGACGTCCAGTCACCTCATAAGCCAGGTAATATTATTATTCCCATTCTTCAGGTCAGATCACCTCTCCAAGGTCTCAGAGTCACAAAGTGGCAGAACGAGGGCTTGAACCTATGTGTGTTTGATGCCAGAGTCTGTGCGTTCAAGCATCCATAGCTCTCCACTGCATAATGGGGAGGAGGTGGCCGAAGGAGAGGATAAGTCTTGGATCCTTTCTGGACCCTATGTTCTTGGAGTCCTTTCTTTATACCAGCTAGATCCACTCAGAGAAAAGGGATGTCCATCAAGTCCAGCTGACCCTTGAGGCAATAGCCTTGTTAGTCCAAGGCCTGGAGGCCAGAGGTGGGCATTGGCTCTGTGATGCTTCCCCCTCAGGGCTGCTCATCTACAAGCCTCCCAAGTTCCACTTGAAGCCTAGACCCAGCCATCCTCAGAGACCAATGAGCTGTCCCAGAGGCCAGAAGGAGGGCTCAGCTTACTTCCTTCCTGGCCTCCGAGGGCCTCTCCATGCACTCAGTCCCAGAGGCAGGGGTACGCGGGCAGCTCCTACAGCCCCTCTGCAAGCCTCTTCCCCTGGCTCAGCCTACTGGACAAGGATTCTCTCCAAAGATTATCCAAAACAGTTACTGACACTCCACCCCCACCCCAGACACCCAAGTGTGGCTTTGGGATACACACAGGGCCTCTTTATTTTTTTAATAGCTGGCCAAAACCCATGTAAGTTTCCCTTCTCTGAATTGGTGGACAGTGATCAGGGCCTGAGAGACACAAAAACTGGAATGAAAGTTACATGTTTGCTCAGATAATTCACACTTAAAGAGCAGCTGCCTGTGACAGCTCTGAAACTTTGGGAAAATCTGGTAAGTTTAAAACTTCATAGAGAAGGAAAAGGGATTCTTGTGATTTAACCCTGAGACAGCTGTGTTAGTTTCCAAATCTTCGTTATTTCAGTTTGAGGTCTCTGAATCTTCCCCCCCAAAAAATGTAATCAATGTGGACCCTGGGTTTTTGGGCTTCCTTCATCAAACTGTTTATCCTGGGTAGAAATCTGGGAGATTGGAACTTGCAAATGCATGGAGTGTATCTCTAAGAGACTTCTAAGCTAGTGTGCATGTAGGGGAGGTGAGAAGTGGGTTTGTGGGAGGCATGGCTGATCCTGAGCCTCCTCATCTGGGTGGTCAAGATGGCTCTCCTAGGGCAAGTCACCCAAGAAGTTTCTGAGCTAGGCATCCCACCTTGCCACCTGGCACTCCTCTGCTGCAGCTGAAATGCAGTCCCCAAGACTGCCAGCCTCAGGGGGAACCAGTCTTACCTTTGCAACTGCCACTGCTCCCTCCACAGACCCACACATCTGCAATCCACCCTTCTCCCCCAGCAGGGGCCCAGAATGATGGCAGCCCTGGAAATAGTCAGTATGTGCTAAAAATGCAGCGACAACAGCCATCTTTGGAGGATATTTTTAAGGGTGATAGGATCTGGGAGTCATTAGTGCCAGAAATCCGGGGATCATCTTATTTTTAAAGGCAAAGTGCCACATCTCCAGGTGCTGAGGTCCACACCTCAGTCCATGTCCTCAAACAACCATGCCCCTGGTGTTCATGGGCCGGATTCTGCCACCAAGTGCTGGGGACACAGCCAGAACTCATTCTTGTGGGATGCCTAGACCAGGCTCCAAATCTTCAGTATTCCAACTTGGACAGAGGTTCTGGTCTGCAGAGGCAGGGCTCCCGTCTCAGCCATTTCTTCCACATGAGACTCACCCAAGGGCATGATGATGTTTGAGTCCCTCCAGGTATAAGGACCACATCTGGCAAAGGGAGACTCCCACAGGGCAGGAATGGTTGACCCTGCTAGACAGTGTCTGAGGCCCAGGCTGCTTATGGCTGCAGAGGAGGACATGGCCTCTTGTTTGCTGTGATGCACAGGCACAAGACAGCTCTCCAGGGTGGGAACTTGGGACTGTAGAGGAAAGCTCCCCAACTGTGGTCAGAACAGCTTCCCAAATGACTTTTTCCCTATAGATTAGTGCTGTCCTGTACAAATGCAATGCGAGGTATTGCTGAAATATATGGAGGGTCAATTTGTAGTTCTTTTAGGAGTTCCCACGTTGCTCTCCATAGAGGTTGAACTAGCTTGTACTCCCACCAACAGTGTAGAAGCATCCCCTTCTCTCTGCACCCATGCCAGTATCTATTGTTTTTTGACTTATTGATGAGGGCCATCCTTACTGGAGTTAGGTGGTATCTCACTGTGGTTTTAATTTGTATTTCTCTGATGATTAGTGAGGCTGAGCATTTTGTCATGTATCTGTTGGATACTTGTACACCATCTTTTTGAGAAGTGTCTGTTCATGTCTTTTGCCCACTTTTTGATAGGATTGTTTGTTTTTTTCCTTTCAGCCTGTTTGAGTTTCCTGTAGATCCTGGATGTTAGGTCTCTGTCAGATACATAATTAGCATATTTTTTTTCCATTCTGTGGGTTGTCTCTCCACTCTCTTGATGGTTTCTTTTGCACTGCAGTGGGGGGGGAGGGATTGGGGGTTGGGGGAACACACTTAACAACACAAAGTGTACCTAGTCCTAAACCAGGGGAAGTGAGAGACAGTTGGAGGCCCAAACTTCACCTACACGCAACCTACTTGTGTAGTTAACACTTACTTGTACTCCACCTCTCTATTTAAAAAAAATGTGAATCGCACATGTAATTTAAACATATCTAGTAGCCACATTAAAAAAGTAAAAAGGAACAAATAACATTACTTTGTGTAATATTTTTATTTAATCCAGTTTATCCAAAATACTGTCCATTTAATATGTAACCAATGTAAAAAACTACTAGTGAGAGTTTACATTTACATTCTCATTTTGCACAAAGTCTTTGAAATCCAGAGTGTATTTTATACGTCCACATATCAGTTTATACTATTCATAGTTCAAGGCTCACTAGCCCACCTTTGGCTAGTGGCTGCCATATTGGACAGTGCAGTCCAGAGGCTGTTCTAGGTGGGGATGTGGGAGGGCCTGCAGGAGGGAGGGGACAGCCCCTGAACCAGAAGGGGCACATAACATATCATTATCTTGCTCCAGGTGATCCAAGACAGCAGTAGTGATGACGCCAGTGTTGGGGCTTTGCATATGCTGTTCTCTCCCCAGATGGCCATGGCTCAGGGTAGGTGTGGCCAGAGAGCCAGGTCCTGGGGTTCCAAGTGGGTCATCACACAGGTAGGAAGAAAAATAGATCCAAATACCTGCTCTCATGGAGGTCACTTTCTAGTTGGGGATGGGTGGGGCATAGAAAAAGATCATACATGAGTCATTATATAGTAGGTGGTGTTGGATGCTAAGAAGTGAAATAAAACAGGGAGACTGGGTATCCTGGGAGGGGGTTTGCATTTGTATATGGAGGAGTCAGAGAAGGTGTCTCTGAAGGGTAACATTTAGCAGAGACTGCAGGGAGGGAGGAAACCTCATAGACATCTGGGGAAGAGACTCCCAGGCAAATGTCCAGAAGCATAGATGAGCCTGGTGCACCTGAGAAGCAGCAAGGAGGGAGCTGGAGGAGCAAGAGAGAAGAGAGCAGGGAGGGGGCAGTGCCCTAGCCACAGGATCTTTCCAGCCTTCGTAAGGACTTTGGTTTTTCCTCTGGTTCAGATTAAGAGCTACGGGAAGGTTTTGAGCAGAGTGGTGTCATGATCTGACTTAAATTTTGCCAGCCTGCTGGATGGAGAATTAGATTAGTTTCTAGCTGCTGCTATAACAAATTGCCACAGTTTAAGCTTGAAAAAAACCCCACAAATCTATTATTTTACAGTTCTGTAAGTCAGAAGTCTGACAGAGATCTTGACCTTGACTAAAACCAAGGTGTCAGCAGAACTGTGATCCTTTCTGGAGGCTCTGAATGGGGGTGAGGTGGGGGTTTGCTTTTCTTTTCAGGTATTGACAGGACCAGTTCCACACGGTTGCAGACCTGAGGTCCCATTTCTCACTGACCATCAGGCACCTCTCAGACCCTTCATGGAGACTCTGACATCTCAGAACCAGCAGCGGTGTGGAGTCCTTCCTACATTGCCTTCTCTCTGATCTCCTTCTACTGTCAAGTGGGTGACCACAGCTGGAAAAGTTTCTCCTATTTTAAGGACCCAAGGGATTGGGTTAGCCTTACCTGGATAATCCAGGACAATCTCTCAGCTCAAGGCTCTGTAACTCAACCACATCCACAAATGTCCTCTTGCCATGTAAGGCAACATATTCGCAGGTTCCAGGGATTAACACACAGGCATGCTTCCGTAGGAGCAGACTAGACAGTGCTTGGTGGAAGCCAGGATACCAGGAGAAGGCTAGGGCAATAATCTGACAAGAGGAGGTATGGCCTGGAGTAGGGTTGTAGGTTGCAGGGGAAGTGAAGTGATCAGATTCTGCACATGTTTTGAAGGTAGAGCTGACAGGACCTGCTGACAGAGTGGACGTGGGCATGGCAGGTGAGAGAAAGGAAGGAGTGATGCCTGACTCCTAGGTTTTTGGCCTGAGCAACGGGAAGGATGGTGGGCCTCCTCTCTGAAGTGGGGAAGACTGTGGGAAGAGCAGGATTAGACAGGAAGGGAATCTGGGAATCTAAGAATTCCTGGTTCCAGCAGTAACCCGATCAATTTAGGGAGGCAGAAAGATGAGGAGCACCACCAAGGGTCAGCCAATGAGCCTCCAGAGAGTGTCTGCTGTCACTGCAGTTCTCATCTGATGAGGGCCAATGACATGCCAGGTACATGGAAGCCCCTCTCGCATCAGCTCGATGCTCTGTGGCAGGAAGGAGCCACTACCTGAATGGCTCCCCCCTGCTGAGGAGCTTTGGTTTTCACTGAGGAGACCAGAGCCCAGTGCAGGACACACTAGCCTCCAGGGCCAGGAGTGGCTGCTTGGTGCCTGTAAGGGGCCTCTGGAGAGAGAAGCTGAGGCCTGATCCTCAGGCAGGCTTAGGGAGGATGTGTGGTGGGCTCCCCACCCCACCCTTCAGTCATGGCTGCCCTGTGCCACAGTTGATGTCTGTGGTCTCCCCAGTTCAGTGCTCATGATTCCCCATGGTTGAGGTCCTTTCTCCTGTGTCTGTGTCCATGATCCCTTGTGCCTAATATCCATGGTCTCTCATGTGGATGACCAGGATCGCCCATGTCCCATGTCCATATTCCCTCATCTCTGCAATTCTTTCCTGCAACTGCTGGATAGGTTGAGGCAGCCAACACAGCAGGACACCTGGCCCTGGTGACCTCATTCTGGGTGCATATGACTGAGTTGGGGGTCAGCATGGGTTTCTGCAGGATCTCCTCACCCCCCAAAAAGGAGGTGTGTCTGCATCAGAGAGTTAAACTTCATGATTCCTGTGTAGAATGTGAAAGGTGAAACAAAGCTCTCTTGCAAAAGTGCTGGAGCCCACGTGACTGTCGGGAAAAAGTGATCTCTGGTGCTGAGAGGATGCCTGATAGTATAGAGAGGAGAGGGTGAGGACAGGGTGGGAGCAGCCTCTAAGTGTGCCTGCTTCATAAGAATTAAGACTTAGTTAACTAATGTGGGATTTCTGTCTTAGGTTTGGAAGTGGAATTGAAATTGGAACTTTGGCCTCTGGATGGGTTAGATAAGGACTTGGTTCTTCAAAATCCAAAAAATATTTACTGAGTGCCTGTCCTGTGCCAAGTACTCTTGTAGGCACTGGAGTACAATGAACAGAACAGAAAAAATACTTGCCCTCATGAAGCTTGCTTTCTTCTTGGAGAGTAGGCAGGAAGAAGTAATAAACAAGATTAAGTAAAACGTATGGTATAGTAGTCAATCCTAAATGCTAAGGAGAGAAGAAAAAGCAGGAAGGGAAAGTGATGCCTCAGGATGGGTGGCCGGGGAGGCCTCATGGAGAAGAGGCCCCTTGAGGAAAGACTTGAAGGCAGAGAAGGCGGAGGCCTTGGAGATCTCTGGGGGAAGAGTGTTCCAGGTGAGGCACTTGCAGATACAAAGATCTTGAGTGTTTGGTGGCTCCCAGGTCCAGCCAGGGATGAGGCCAATGTGGCTGATGCTGGAGCAAGTGAATGAGAGGGAGAGGGGATGAGCTGGGGGCCAGATCTGGGGGGGCCTTGTAGGTCCTCGTTGAAATGTTGGCTTTTAGTCTGATGGAGAGGGTACCGTTGGAGGGTTCTGAGTAGAGGGGTGGCGTGGTCTAATTTTCATCTTATTTTTTTTTGAGAAAGCAGAATTTATTGAGAGGACAGAAAAGCTCCCGCAGTGGGAGGGGACCTGAAGGGGTTGCCCTGATTTCCATCTTAATAGGACTTCTGCGACTCCCATGTTGAGGCTTTGTTGCAGAGAGGCAAGGGCACAAACAGGGAGACCAGATGCAGGAGACGGATGCTGTACTTCAGGCGAGAGATGGTGGTGGTTCAGATGGAGGCCGTGAGGGTGAAGGCTGCCCCAAGAGATCATTTGGTCCAATTTCCTGTTTCATATGGGGAAACTGAGGGGTATAAGAGGAAACCCTTGCCAAGTCCTCCCTAGGGACTGATGGTTGGTGGAACTCCAGACATGGCCTCTGGCCTTACACAGCACTGCCCAATGTCTTTCCTCTGGGTGGTTTTTTTCCATGGCTGGTTTGGATTGGACTCTTGCTTTGAAAGGTGGCGGGAGGAGGTGGCCAGGTCAACTCTGCCTGCCCTCTGTTACCCCTGGCTTCACTGTATTCTTCCTTTTCTCCCCATGGCACTTTCCTCTTTTAGTTCTCTCTCTTCCTCCTCCTCCTTCTCCTCCCCACTTCCTCCTTCTCTTCCTTCTCCTCCTCCTCCTCCTCCATCAGCCCCCCTTTTCCTCCCTCCTTTCTCTGCCTCCTCTGCCTCATCTTCCTTCTCCCCCTAATTTTCCTCCCCCTCATCCTGATTGAAGGGGAAGTTTAGGCTGATTTGTGGGTAGCCTGTTGCTGAAGTCTGAGTGTAGGGGGTGGCATTTGGTGTCTGCCATTTGTGAGGGCTCTGCTGCTGGGGACAAGGAGAAGAGCCTCAGATGGTTTTCTTGCCCTAGGCTCTAACTTGTAGGGACAGAGCATCTGATTTGGAGAATCCTTGGGCTCTTTTGCAAGCTGAGGAGACCATCTTGGAAAAACGCCTGTGACTGTGACCTTCATGGGGCTCCTTTTGTTGGGCTCTGTGGTAAGTAACGTCATTAAGATGAATGTGTGTTTTGGTAAAGGGTGTAAATATATGAATAGTATCCTCGCCAGCCCTATACATCACCCTGTGTTTATTCAGTGCCTGGTGCATAAGCTAGAAGGCACACATTGCTATTTGGGACTGTGAGTTTTAAAGTACATTAAAGGAGTTTACTGAAAACTCTTGGCAAACAGATAAAATACAATTACTCTAATTCCCAAGGCATTGCAGTCAGAATGTCCTGAAAACCTGCAGTGTAATAATTCACAGGGAGCCGTGGCAGGCAGCCTTTGAGGCATCGGAAGCACTGCTTTGTAAACTTCAGAGGCAGCCAAGAGTCGTCCCTCGGGAGACCCTCGTCCTGTGTTTTATTAACCTCCTTGTTTCTGGCTGAGGAGCTGTAGGGAGAATGAGCCGGCAGGGCTGGCTCCTGCCCTCGTGAGCTTTTCTAGGGTCACTGTGTGGGGAAGGAGGGGATGAGACCTCCCGTTCTCTCAGCTGCACTCCTCCCTGTTCATGTGACCTTCAGCAGCAGGCTCTGCTAGTTAGTCACCTTGCACGATGAGGAATTCTGACTCCCCGGGAGGTATCCAGAATTTTTAGCTTTTCCTGGGAAATGGATGCTTTTGGTGGGACACGTGGATCAGTGATTAGATGTGTAAACTTCCCAGGGAATTTGAGTTTGATTTCTAAGCTGTATACAGGGAACATGGAGAACTTCCTGGCACAGGTGCTCTGGTCTGCCTTGCTTTCCTCCTACTTGCCAGAGAGATGGAAAATGCCCTGAGCATGCAGATTGTAAGCGTCACTGAGCAATCAATATCCTGTGCCCACAATCCATGCTGGCACTATTCTCCAGAGTCCTGGGAGAGCCCAGACCCTCCTGGGCAGGAGAGTTTGTTGACAGTGGAGGGCTCAGCTTCTGGGCAACTGAAAGGTCAGAGGAGGGTGACAGTCAGAGACCCAGAACGGAGGGCCCTGGAGCCTTTTCATGGAGCAGACGGAACAGAGGATGCATTTTTCTTGAGCAGGGCTCTTCTCTGGCTGCCGGTGGGGAAGCTGAGGGCTAGCCCACTCCCCACAAGCTGGGCCTGAGTCTGCTGTGCTGATGGCTGCGGGTAGGCCCAGAGCATTTGTGGAGCAAGAGCAAGAGATCTCTAGCAGATGGTGTATAGAGTGAGTAGAGGTGACTGAAGGGCAGAGTCAGGACAGCCCAGCTCCTTGGGTGAAAGCCCCTGTGTCATCCAGCATCTATGACTGCATTCTCAGAGCAGAAGAGGTGCTTATGGGAGAAGGGTCTTCCACAAACCAGAGATATTGCAGCAGTCAGATCCCAATCAATTGAATGAGCTAAGATCTTGTGGGTCTGAGGAAGGTGTCAGGTGGGATAAATGTTTAGAGGGGAATATTTCTGGACATCCACTCTCTATCTGCACCAGGAGATGCTGTGACATTGCACTCTCACCCGTGTCACAAAAATACAATTGTAATAGACACTTTCCCAAATACCAGCACCTGAGATTTACAAAGCATGCATTTCTGGGGGTGGGGAGGGTGTGGGGGTAGGGTGGGGATGGGATTGCTGGTGAAGGGTCAGAGAAAGCATGGTGCCTGTGGTTGCCTTACTGGTGTTCCTCATGTGCTGCCTTGTGGGTGATGGCCTTAGGGTCTTCAGCCAGAGCCTGGCTTTGATGTCTCTCAACCTGGCTGCTGCTTTTCTTTTCTTTCTTTTTTTCTCTTTTTTCCCCTAAGGTTGTACTTGAGGCCTCCAGCTCAAGTGGGCCTCATCTGGTCCTGACACTTAGGCCCACAGCCTCACAGTAGATGTTGCATTTGGAACCCAGGTCAGTCAGGGCCCTCTGGGGTGTAGGGATGGGGAACACCTCAGGTGGTCCCCATGAACTTGACCTGGAATTTCTTCCAGTCCCAGGTTTCCTGGGGCCTGGGAAATTGATAGCTCTGGCTGAGACATAATTGATCAGATAGAACAATACATAGAGTCTCTTGAGGGAGATACAGAAATTAGACCTGCTTAGCGTGACTGACCCTTCTCAGCCACAGCTGCTGTTTGAAGGCCCCCTCTTCCACCACCATCGAGACCGTGTAAGTGGTGTTGTTTAAAGTAGTTGTTCGATGGGGCTACTTATTAATCTAACATTAGTTACGGTAGTTAAGCTTTTAGAGATAATGAAATGTAAATGTGCCTCCAAAACATGCCATGTTTCCTGAAACCAAACACATTCGTGAAGAAAAATTGTTGCAGTAAGATTATGAAGAATATTAATTGTGTGGATTTACATACTCTACAGATGGCAATGCAGATGCTAGGACAGCCAGCAGCCATGCTACGAGCAGGCAGAGAGGGGAGTGAGCCTTTCTGTGTTCTTCCCCTTGAAAATGTTGCCTTAATATGAATTTTTCAGTAATGTTGTTACTGAAAGTTTCCTGCTGCAGTTTTTTTTTTTAATTTTAATTTTAAGAGATGAGAATCTTGCCATGTTTCCCAGGCTGGCCTTAAACTCCCGGCCTCAAGAAATCCTCCTGCCTCAACCTCCTGCCGGAGTTTTTATGGGTGAAGAAACAGAGGGTCAGAAAATTTGGGAAGCCTATCCAGGGCCAGGGATAAAAGGCAGAGCTGGGCTTCAGACCTGGGCTGCCTGACTCAGAGCACTGGCTACTCACTAGCTGCCCACAAGGGGGCTCCCAGTCTGCCCCATCCACCTGTGTCCCTGATAGGGGCTCAGTTCATCACTCTACATCTATGTAACCGCCCCCCTTCTCTACAGCCCACTTCGACCCAGAACAGTGACCCTTTAAGTCAGGAAGAGCTGGTGATGATTATTTTTAATCAACAGGGGTTAATTATTGCCTGCCTGTACATGCTGACACCATGCCAGACTTCTGGGTTGTGCTCATCATGGAGCAGACATCTCAGCAGTCAGCAAATAACCACCAAGTTCAGCTGCAAGAAGGGCTACGAAGGCAAAGTCACGAGAGTAACGAGAGATGAGAAAGATGGTAATAGTAACAACAGCTGACACTAGTTACTCACCACATGCCCCACACGATTCAAAATCCTTAAAGGGAATGACGTCGTCCTTTTATCTTCATAACAACTCTGTGGGTTAGCTGTTTTACAGATGAGGACATGGAGGCAGAGTGTGGTTAAATAACTTGTCTATGGTAGAAGAGCAAGTGAGCAATAGACTGGGATTTGAATCAGGAAGTCTAACTCCAGATACCCTGCTGTTAACCACTGTGCTTTTTTGCCTCTTAAAAAAGAAAAGTAAATTTGGATCACTCAGGAGGTAGGGAAGGCTTCCCAGAGGAAGCCATGCTTGAACTGGACCTGGAAAGGGAGTTGGCCAGGTGCGGGGTAGACATAGGGAGAGAATATTAATTAATTAACTTTAGATGGGAAATCAGGAGGGTGGGAGCCCAGAGAAGGAAGGATCCGTGAGTCTTTAGAGAGCTGAGACTGGGAGGGTTGTTCAGTGGGGTGCAGCTCAGCTTCCGGAGGTCTCTGGGGCTGGCGAGCTGTGAATCCTCATCCTAAAAGCCACAGGAGGTCATGCCATGGTTTTAAGCAGGGGAATGGCAAGACTTGCAATTCTTTTTATAAAAATTTCTCAGTGAGCAGACGAGGCTCCTCCTCTTTCAGAGACCCTCATCAGCTTGGTGAGTTGGCATTTGCTACTGGGGGAAAGACTGGAAGTCAAGGGCAGTCTGGGTGCAGAACAGGCATCTGTTGGCTTGTGCAGAGTTCATTTCCAGTTGCTGAAGAGAAAGGGGAGAGTCGGGCCACATGACCTTCCAAGGGGGTGTGGTGGGTGAGATGAGAGGCCAGCTGGCCCCAGAGCTCTGACTGTGTGTGAGATGCCTTCTGAGACAGGACAATTGGTGAATGCATTCGCATTGACATGCACATTAATCTCTGAGGGAACTGCAGCCTGGCCATGGCTTATTGGAAAGATTACAGCCCCGAGGAAAGACACACATTGGTTAGTAATGACTTGTGGTTTATGAGTCCCAGGACCCCTGTCTCTTAGTGGGAATGTCTATTTGTAGCATAGAAGGAAGGGTCCCCTTGTGTTAAAAAGGAAAAAGCTGCAATGCGTAACTTAGTGGCTGCACACACTTAAAGCAGAAGGAGATGGGGATTCAGGAAGCATCTGGTCTGTCCTAGGGTGAGGCTCTTTGGTGGGCAGATTTGGGTTGGCCAGAGTCTGAGAAAGTGACCAGAGAGCTGGGAATGTACAACACACTTTTTTGTAGAAAGTAGAAATATCTCTGTGGTCTAGTCGAGGAAGTGAGAGGAAGCGAACCCACCAGCTGTAAGAAAGTACTATAGGTGTTCTTAAGAGGGGCAAGTCTGGGAGGGCTTCCTGGAGGGGGCAGACCTTGAACTGAACTCTGTGCCTCTCAGGACAGAGATTCTTAAAGCCTTGAATGCCTTAGCAGAATGGTCCAGCCTCAGGGAAAAGTCCCACTTCTGTTAGGTCTTTATGAGGCTCCATGAGCTAAGGTTCAGGCAACAGCTTTCAGGACCAGGTCCACACTTCTCATTCTGTTGGCCAAGCTTTAGGGCAGCTGTTCCTTGCCTGTAGTCTCTGGAGCTCCTCTACGGGAAGGAGAGGCTCAGGGGCAGGAGGCTGTGAAAGGGCGGAGCTAGAGGACCAGCTGTGTTTGTATGGTGCTTCACATGAGCAGGGAAGAATGGTCAACTCTCTTGTCAAGAGTGAGGGCACTGATGGACATACCTGTTACATACCTGGGAATTCAACAACGCATCCCCGGTTCTTGTCTTCTTGGAGGAAAGAATTCAACCAAGAGACAAAGTAGCAGAGCAAGGAGAAGCATTATAAAGGCAAGAAAAGGTCGGGCTCGGTGGCTCAGCCTGTAATTCCGTGCTTTGGGAGGCCGAGGTGAGTGGATTATCTGAACCCGCGGGTTCAAGACCCACCTGAGCAACTTGGTGAGACCTCATCTCTACAATAAATAAAATTTTTGAAAAATTAGCTGGGTGTGGTAGCATGTGCCTGTAGTTCCAGCTACTTGGAAGGCTGAGGCGCAAGGATTGCCGGAGCCCAGCAGGTCAAGGCTGCGGTGGCCGGGAGCAGCCACTGCACTCCAGTCTGGGCGACAGGGTGAGACTCCAACTCAAAAAAAAAGAAAAAAGGCAAGGCAAAATAGACTCCGAAAGAGAATGGAATGGGTTGACGTGGGTGGGAACAGTCCCAAGGGTATTTGTGCTGTGTTCCTTTATTTTATTTTATTTTCACCTTTAAATTTTTTATTTTAAAATTGTGGGGTATAATTCTTTTATATTCCCTAACTTCCTTCGTTTTGGTTTCCTTCCTGGTCTTCTCCCTGATTTTGTGCTGCCTCTGCCTAGGGGTGGGGATGTTATATAATCTAGGACTTCTGTGCATGCTGGGGCCCGGTGACCCATAGGAACCCTACCTAATGGCAACATTGGTCCTTATTGCCATCTCAGGAAGGTCATATAGCGGACAAATTGGTATTTAGGGCACCTGTGGAATTCCCTCTTTGTTTTCCCCCTTCCCAGGATGTTAGTGGTCACAAGTGGACAGTTGTGGCCCTGGAGTAAATAATTGTTGGGCATTCCTGGGGCATTCCTTCCTTCATGAGTGTCACCTTCTGGAACTTCCTCTTTAACCTGCTCATGTCTGCGTAACTGCTTGTCTAGCTTAACAGAGCTATGGCCCCAAAGACAGCCCCAGCCACCACTTATCTCTGCCACAATTCTCAGGGCCTGGTCTGAAGCCATGGCTGGACTGAGGGAGACTTAACACCAGCCCGCCCCTCTGTGCTTATGTCAAGGACACAGACTTGCAGTTTTCAATCCCCCGAGGCTGCTCTTGACCCAAAACAACATCTCATGCTTCTGTGTGTGCCAAATCCCAGCTACCCTTCAGGACTTGTTCCCAGTGCATCCTCCTCCACTCACCAAGAGCTCTACAAGTGCAGGGATTCCTTATTTCATTCTCTGATGTTTCCTTAGTGTGTAGAACAGAGACTGGTATGTAGAAGGTGCTCAGTGAATATTTGTGGAATGAATGAATGAGGCTCTCCTCTCCCCTCAGTTTTGGAGGTCCCATGGGATTTTTATAAACCCCAACTGGGATTTATTGAGTTCACTTCTGTTCTATAATGAATTGAATGGTGACCCTCCCTCGAATTTATGTCTATCCAGTTTATCCAGAACCTCAGACCTTATTTGAAAATTGGGTCTTTGCAGATGTGATTAACGGTTTGGAGATTAAGTCATTCTGGATTTAGGGTGGGGCCTAAATCCAAAGACTGGCGTCTTACATGGAAAAGACATAGAGATACACAGAGCAGAAGGCCATGTGAAGATGGGGGCAGAATGATGCATCTAAAAGCCAAGAAAGGCCAAGGGTTGCTGGCAACCACCCGGTGCTAGAGGAGAGGCATCGGACAGACTTTCCCTCCCAGCCTCCTGGAAGAATCCCCCTGTAAACACCTTGATTTTGGACTTCTGGCCTCCTAAACTGTGAGAGAACACACTTCTGCTGTTTCATGTTACCCAGTTTGTGGTAACGTTTAAAAAAAAATTTTTATTATAAAGATGTGGGGTACATTTCAGAGTTAGGTGTATAAACATTGATCATGCAGGTACCCTTGTTGATGAGGTATGCCCCTCCCTCCCCTAGCAGTTTCCCTCAACTGCCAATCCCAGCCCCTCTCCCCTGACAGTTTCCCACTACTGCCAATCGCTTTCTTATAGCATTATAATTGTGGTAACTTTTTACAACAACCCTAGGACTCTAAAACAATCCTTATTGTCAATATTCTGTAAGCTTTCACTCCCTTCTAGACCCACAGCTTGGTCAGATCAGGGAGCACCTGTGGCTTACTGTGGTAAGCATAGTACCTAACACATGGGGTAATAAACATTCCTTGTTTTCGTGAGGATTTATGAGTGTCCCAGGTTGTAGGGCCTTCAGTACTAATACCAAGACAGTCCTGGGTAAACTGGGACATCTGGTCACCCTGCCAGCCCAGTGCCTGATAGGTGGTGCTAGTTGTTGCATCTCATGTGGGAAGAGAACATGGCTGGGCCAGCTGCAGGTGGTGTGCAAATAAGCCTGGAACTGAATACGAAGGGACTGAAGAATTAGAACCTTCTCTGGGCAAGGGGGAACTACAACAGCTTTCTGAGGATTGCAGGGCTACTGGGCTGGGGGTGGGGTGGGGGGAGGAGGGAGATTCCTTGGCTGGAATCCTGGTGTGTGTGGGGTTCCCACTAGGCCTGCTCCTGGGCGGGACCAGCACTCCTGCCCAGAGCTGGCCTCCTACGCCCAGGCCGCAGTGCACCTGCTGGGCCCAGGAGCATCTTTCTGAAACCTATACTCGCCTCCTCCAATTTGAATATTCTGAATGGAGCTGATTGCCTAAATTGAAGGTATTATGCTATAATGATTGTTATAATTAAAACTATTATCATCTGAAAGAGACCAGAACACCGCAAACCATGGCAAAGACTTTTAAAGCTTTTAAAGGGAGATAAAAGAGCCTTTGTGTGGAGTGTTTTAAGGAGAGGGAGCCTTTGAGTGGGTACCTGTGGGTTCTGAAATGCAGCTCCAGCGCAGTCAGGACAGGGAGCCTAGTTCTCAGCGAGGTGGGTAAGGGTGATGGGGATATGTGGTCAGAGGGTAGCAGCTGTCCAGTTGACTCAGACTCAAGACTATGTATGACACGGGCAGAGAAGGAGTTGCTGTGAGGGCCTACAGTGAGACTGGGATCTGACAGAGCATTGTTCTGAATGTGGAATCTGTTGATACAGTTGTATTTCCTCACATTTGTGATGGACAGCCTGGCTTTTATGGGAGAAAGGTTGGCAGTGTCTGAGCCTGGAGGTGAGATGGGGCCAGGGTCACCCAACTGGTAAGTGGCAGGGCCAGGCTCTGTCCTCCAAATCCAGGCTCTGTCCCCCAAATCTAGGGTGCTATGCCTTTCACACTGGCCCTCTCTGACATCTGGTAGTGGTGGCCATGCTTGGTGAGCTCTTCGTTGAATTAGTATTGCGTGTGGGTGTGAACCCTTGGCTCAGTTGAGAACATTGTTACATTTTGTCCCACTTTGGTTTCACTCTTTTTCCTTTTCCTTCTTTAAAAAAAATTACATGATTCATATGTGAAATCATTATTGTTAAGAAGTTGAACAGTATAATGATATAGCTAATGCATAGCCCTGATTTTACGTGTATGTATTTGTATGTGTGTGTACATAATACATTTAATGTTTATACAATCCCATGAGGTAGATATTATCTCATTTTTATAGAAGAAAAAGTAGAAGGCCTTGCCTGAGACTACTCAACTGGACTTAGAACCTAGGTAGGCTGGTCCAGAGCCTATGTATTTGATTTCCTTGCTATATTCTGTAAGGTGGCAGAACATGCCACCCTAAAATATGCCATGTTGGCATAAGAATTATTTTGAGCTAAAGGCAATTAAGAAGAAGCAGATACAAGAAAAGCTGTTTGTCCTCCACTTATGTGCCTAAAGCAGACATAAATTTACAAAGGTATTCTCCTCTTTATCAGGAAGGACAAAGGACAGTAGACCATTGCCAGACCGTCACTACCATTGCTTTGCTAAGCTATGGTGTGGTCATGTGCTCTTTGAGCTATGGCCAGGCCATGTTTCCTGACTTTGGCCCCCTTCCCTACCTTGGGGGGAGGGGGGAGTGAATCTTCTCTCTCTCTCTCTCTCTCTAATTTACTTTTAAATAATCTATATTTTCTGACCTAAAAAAAAAAAAAAGGACAATGTAGACTCTTATTAGCCTGGAGACTACACCAGAGCAATCTACATCACAAACTTTACTAGTCTTTACCTGCCACTTTCCCCCACATATTTGCCTTCTCACAATTCACCTCCCCTAGAATTTTGTCTTGTCACTTCTCTAAGAATTTATTGTTCTTTGTTAAGATGCTATGTAAGCCAGAGTTTAAACCACCTCTTTGAGAGTTACACTTTACTGGCGTTTTTGCCTGTGTATATATAAAATACACATGTTAATACCCTCTGTTTGTTTTTCTCTTGTTAATCTGTTTCTTGTTACAGAGGTCCTAGCTAAGATCTCTGAAGGTTAGAAGGAAAATTACATTCCCTCCCTACAATTGTTTCTATTTATCCTTAGGGAGGAAGTCCCCCTTGAGAATATTTTCTCTCCCTCGGGAATCTTACTCTTTCCCCCTCTCACAGAGTGGAACACAGTTATGGTTTGGTATGTCTTATTTTAGACCTTCTTCTATGAATTTACACACACACACACACACACACACACACACACACACACACACAGTTTTCTTGTGTATGTTTTTGAATGTAAATAGTATTATTTGGTACATGTTGTTTGCAACTTATTTGCTTCTCCAAATAATACATTATGAAGATATTTTCATGCCAACCCCTCACTCTTTTTAACTGTTGCAGGGTATTACCTGGTTTACTTACTATATTCTATAATCCCTTCATGCCAGTAATCATGAAGATGCAAATTTTTTAAAAAGATGCAATTTTTTCACCTGTCAGTTTTGCAAACATTAAAAAAATTGCTATTGCCAAGTGTCAGCAAGGATGAGGGAGAACTCTCCCACATTGTGGGTGGGAGTCTGTGCTGATGCAGCCTTTGTGAAGAGCAATTTGGAATTGTCTATTAAAATTTAAATTGGGCACACCTTTGTCCCTACCACCCAGCTTCAAAATCTCTAGCCTAGAAAAATGTTGGCATGTTCAGTGATATTCACGTAGCAGTTTGTGCCAGTGCAGCACTGAAACAGCCTGCTTTCTTTCTTGGTTTTGTCTCTCAGCATGAGGTCAGGTGTTGGGTCCTTGGCTGCTTCACAACCTTTCTGAAGTGGATACAGATCTGACCACATGCCAGAAGATCAGCAGATGCTTTGTTTTTTTTTCTTCTTTAATATTCTATCCAGGTTCTGAGTACACAGGTATCAAGATAGAACTACTGTACCTGTGAAAAAGATGGTAGTGCCCTGCCCCCTTTCTTCCTGCTCCAAGGTTTTACCCATTTTCAATGTTTAAGCTAGTTTTTCTTCTATTCCTTGTATTTTCTCCAAATTTTTATAGAACTTGATTTAACTGCTATTCCTTGACTTTTTTTTTTCCTTTTGAATGTGATCCATTGACTTCCTTTCATGGAAGGGAAGACTTTTTAATTTTTATTACTTGCACAGTGTCCCCCTTGGTCCCCACAAGCTTCCCCTTCCCCTGTTCTCCTGAGAATGTTAAATCTTCATTTTGGGCTAAATCCATATTCAATGGTTACATTATTGTGACCATGCAGCCATTATTCACAGTGAGTCACATGTAATACTGTGATTATATTTTTCTTTCTTGCAGAACTTTTAATTTTCTCAGAAGTTAATAATTGTCCCATTTTACATTTGTTTGTTTCATACGTACTGATTGCAAATTATGTCTCAAACTCCCTGACAGAATTGAAAATCTCTGAATATTTCAAGCACCTCAGGTGATCCACTTGTTTCATTTGTTTGTGTATTTTTCAGACAGTTTTGCAGAGCCTCCAAGACCTCACCCCTACCTGGACTGTTGTTCTATAGCGGATTGTGACTTTCTGTCCCCATCTTCTACGGCATTCCCCAGACCCTGGGTTCCACTTTCTTGGGTCATGTTCTTTCTTGGATTTTCCCTTTCTTTTGGGGAAATACTTCTGGTAACTTCCTGAGAAAAGATGAGGAGACGGTGAGGTTTTTGAGATCTTGTTATATGAATGTCTCTCCTAGCCTCACATTTGATTGATAGTGATAGATGTGTGGCTGACTCTAGATTGTAAATCATTTTCCCTCAGAAATTTGAAGGTATTGTTCTATTGTCTTCTAGTTTCCATTGTTGTTGAGACATCAGATGCCTTTCAGATTCCGAGGTTTGTATGTGAGCCACTTGTTGTCTTTGGAAGTTTTTGGGACTTTTCTTCATTTCTGTATTCTACATTTCATGATTATGTTTCTTTTTTTTTTTTAAAGTTTAATTCATGGTGCCAGACTCTAGGAGAATGTGTTAAATCTTGGAATACCACCTGAGCAACTTGGCAAGACCTCATCTCTACAATAAATCAAAAATCAGCCGGGTGTGGTAGCGCGCGCCTGTAGTTCCAGCTACTTGGAAGGCTGAGGTGAAAGGATCGCCAGAGCCCAGCAGGTCGAGGCTGCGGTGGCCGGGAGTGGCCACTGCACTCCAGTCTGGGCGACAGAGTGAGACTCCAACGCAAAAAAAAAATAAAAATAAAAATAAAAAATCTTGGAATATATTCCCTTTAGTTCTGGAGCAGTATCTTGTATTAGTTTTTTGTAATTGCACTCTCTCTGTTTTATCTTTTTTTTCTGTAACCTCTATTAGTTGAGTGATAGACCTGTTAGATTAATCTTTGAATTTTTTTATCTTTCTACTTTTCCCATATTTTTATTTACTTATAATAATAATAACTATTATTTTTGTAGAGATGGGGTCTTGCTGTGTTGCCCAGACTGGTCTTGATCTCTTGGCCTCACATGATCCTCCTTCCTTGGTCTCCCAAGGAAGGCCTCCTTGGTGCATAGGCATGACCCATTGCACCAAGCCTTTTCCTCCTATTTTAATGAAGATTTTCTTTACTCTATTTTCAAATATTTTATTGATTAAAAAATTTTTGCTATCATATTTTAATTTCTAAGATTTTTTTTCCCTGAAAAAATTTTTTTTTAGTTTCATAAGAAACATTCAAACTGTCTTCCAAAGTAGCTGTGTCATTTTGCACTCCCACCAGCTATGAGAGAGTTCCTGGTGCTCCACCCCCTCACCAGCATTTGGTATCATTAGTGTTCTGGATTTTAGCCATTCTGATAGCATCTCATTGCTTTAATTTGAAACTCTCTAATGACATATGATGTGGAGCATCTCTTCATATGCTTATTTGCCATCTGTATAGCTTCCATGAGGTGTCTATTCAGGTTTTTTGCCCATTTTTGATTGGCTTATTTTCTTATCACTGAGTGTTAGGGTTTTTCTGTTTTTAGCCCCACCCATGCCTCCGCCTTCTGAGGGAACTGGTGCTTTCTCAGTTCCTGGGTGTTCTGGATTCTGAATGGGCTGCTCAGCCCAACCCAGGCTTGGGTTTCAGCTTTCTCTGATCTTTGTTCTTGTGGGTTTCTGTCACATTAAGATGCTCATTGCTATTTTAGGGAACCTTTTTGAGGGTAGGGGGAGCAGAGATAGATGTTTAGTCCTCTATGTTTACACTGAACGCTTGCATTTCTTCTTCGGGAGTGTGAGCAGAGGCACAACTCCTCTGTTGTGTGTCCTCACAACATGGCCTTTACCTGGCCCTGTGTCCTCACTGGGATGCTGCTGTATGCAATAGAAAACCCAACTCAAATGGCTTAACCAATAAAGGGCTTTATCTCATCTAACAAGAAGCACTGCAGTTGGGCAATTCCACATATTGTTAATTCTCAACAATGTCATTGAGGGTAAGATTCTATTTTCCATTCTACCCTAATGCCCTTCATGGTCACGAAATTGCTTCTGTTTTTCCACCCAGCACTCATGTCCTTACATTCTGTCCACAGGCAGAAAAGATAGCATTCTTTACTGGTTTCAGTCTTTTTTAAAATAGGAATTTTTTGAATAGCTGTTATGTCCACAGGTTTTCAAATCTAAAACACTTAAGAGGTATGCAAGATATAAGAAAACATCTCCCTATTCTCCTGTCCTTATCTGCTTGTTAACAGACTTTCTTCTGTATTCTTTCAGAGTCTCTCTCTTTCTTTTTTTTCGGGGGGGGGGGGTGTCAGGGTCTCACTCTGTGCAGTAGTATGATCATGGCTCACTGCAGCCTCAACCTCTCAGGCTCAGCCTCCCAAGTAGCTGAGACTACAGGCCTACGCCACCATGCCTGGCTAATCTTTTTTTTTTTTTTTTTTTTTTAATAGAGATGAGGTCTCACTATGTTGCCCAGGCTAGTCTTGAGTTCCTGAGCTCAAGCAATCCTCCTGCCTTGGCTTTCCAAAGTGCTGGGATTACAGGTGTGAGCCACCATGCTTGGCCCCAGAATCTCTTTTTATAATAAGGTCTATTATAAGCAAATATAAATAAATAGTTTTATCACCTGATTCCCATTTTCCCCAAATGATAACATACATTGTGCATTTTTGACACTTTGCCTTTTTATCACCTAGCAAAATATTTTGATACATAAATTGCATCCTCAATATTATTTTATAGCTACATCATATTACGTTATATGATGCAGCCTCATTCAACCAGTTATCTTTTGATAGGTATTTAGGTTGTTTTCAATCTTTACTATTTTAACCAATTCTTTAAATATGTTAGTATCCTGTAGGATAAATTCCCAGAAGTAGAGCTGCTGGGACAAGAGGGATAGATATTTGTAACCTTGACAGATACTTGTCATCTTGCCCTTTCTGGTATTTGTACCAATGCAGACTCCCATTCGTGATGTATGAGGGCCTGTTGCCCCACACCAACAGAGTGTGTTCTCAACCTTTTGGATTCTTGCCAATCTGAGAGGTGAAAAATAGTCCTTGTGTCTCCATTTAAGAGCTAAGAGACCATTCCCAGGAGCTTCTCCAGCAGACTTGTTCTCCTGATCAATGTCACCTTGGTCAGAATTTTGTAATGCACCTATTCCTAAGACAGTCATCAGTGAAAGGAAAGCCATTGTCCTAACTGGTTTAAAGTGAATCCAGCTATGGGATATAAAGCAGTTTTCCTGTTACATGGATGCCTGGGCAACACTGAGGTTCTGTTAACAAGGGAGATGGGGTTAGTGCTGTTGGGTGGGTACCCCACAGTGTCTGTGATTGTATTCCTGGTCCACCTGCCTTCTAGAGGGCTGGGCCTCAAACCTGTGCCTCTGAAGTCAGGCAAGGCTGCTCTTAGAAGTTCCCATTCTCATGTGGTCAAAGCCACTTGGCTGCCTGGGGTGGGAGGATGGTCTGTGGTTGTGGAAGCAGCCTGTTTCATGATCACATCCAAAATATTGGTTGCATAAACCAGGTCAGGGTAGAGCTTAGGCTTTAGAACTGGACAGCATGAGTTCAAATCTTCATTCTGCCACTTACTAGCTATGTGACCATTTATCCTCTCTAAGCCTCAGTTTTAAAATGGGCTGAGTGCAGTGGCTTATGACTGTAGTACCAGTGCTTTGGGAGGTAGAGGTGGGAGGATCTCTTGAGCCCAGAATTTGAGACCAGCCTGGGTAACATAGCAAGACCTTTTCTCTACAAAAAATAAAAAAACTAGCCAGATGTGGTGGTGTGCACCTGTAGTCCCAGCTCCTCAGGAGGCTGATGCAAGAGGATCGCTTGAGCCCAGGAGTTGGAGGCTGTGGTAAGTCATGATCATGCCACTGCACTCCTGTGTCTGTATATTTACCTGATTCAAACAAAACAAGAAAACAAACAACAAAAAAGCAAAACAAAGCAAACACGAAAACAAAACCTGGACCAGCAATTCCTATCTCAGGGCCCAACAGAAATTTGAGACATATGTACACAGTATGCCCAGCCCAGGGCCTGGCACCCAGGGAGTACTCAGCAGAGGACCACCCTGACCCAGACATCTCGTTGTCCAGAGGGCGAGGAGAATATTCTACCAGGTCTTGCCTGAGTCATGAGCTCCTGGGGGATGGTGGCGAGGGGCTCAATTGTCCCTGTGTCCCCAGACCTAGTACATAGCCAGGCTCACAAAAAACATTTCTCGTCTATGTTTATTGAGTAAACAAGAGAACAGCAATAAATTCGAGCAAAAGCAGCTGCCGCACATCCTAGCAGCGTTCAGCATTCTCGGCCATATTGAGGCAGTATTTCTCTGGCTACCAATCTGTATCGAATCATTTACACATGTCTTGCCTTCCGATGACTCGCACTGTTTATCTATGGCATCAACTCTGTATTGATTTATCAATGCCCATTTTGCACGAGGATCGATAGCTTAATTGTATCTCTGGCCACCATGGGGATACAACCTATTTGCCCTGTAGACAGAAGCCCTGAGTTGGGAGCCTACCCAAGCCTTTGCTTGTTCTTTGTGAGTTTTCTGGCATATGGTGCTGTGTTACTGGCCCATGTCCAAGTCCCAAGTGACCAGCCATTGTCACTGTCCCAGCAGATGACTGATGCTTTAACCCAGAGGTCAGAACCAAGAGAAAGCTGGTGGCCATGTTGGGTATGTGTGAAGGTGTCTGAGTGAATGGGGGAGATGACTTTGCCTGCTCAGGGCAAGTCATCTTGTGGGAAGCGGTGGAGCATGCAGCTGGTGTGGTCTTCTCTCGTGTGACCTGTCATATGGTCAGAGTCATCCTGTTTAAATCTGTCTCTCTGGTCATTTCTCTTATAGACTGAACACCTTGGGGCAGGGATATGTTTGTCTCGTCTATAGCCCCAGGTTCTGCCCCACACGGTGTGGGTACTGGCTGAATGCTTGGGAATAAAACACATTGTTTTCTGGTTTCTCTTATGGCGCTTCTAGATGGTCTGGAGGAGGTGGCGGGGCTCAGGCAGTAGGTGGCGCTCTGTCAAAGTCTGAGATCCAAGGCTGCGAAGAAAGCCTGTCACCCAGGCTTCAAAAAATTACCCAACTTTAAAATTAAACAGAAAATGATGAGTAAGCATTTCTTATCTTAAAACTCTTGATACAACATTGAAAAGATTTATTTTATAAATGTTAGGATTTAACATTTTCAGGATTTAAATTTCAATCAATCAACTAATAGAATATTCATTTATTAAGCACCTACTAAATGCCAGGTATGGTATTAATGAACTGATTCATTCTGATGGAGTACTCCTCTTTATGGAATATGTCCCCACCCTCTAATCTATCTATATACTAACCTCTGAGAGAACTACACTGATGAATTGCTGTATTAAAAGAGAATAAAGGCTGGGCGCGGTGGCTCAAGCCTGTAATCCCAGCACTTTGTGAGGCAGAGGCAAATGGATTGCCTGAGTCCACGGGTTTGAGACCAGCCTGGGCAACTTGGTGAGACCTCATCTCTACAATAAATAAAAAAATTAACTGGACGTGGCAGCACGCACTTGTAGCTCCTGGCTACTTGGAAGGTTGAGGTGGAAGGATCGCCTGAGCCCAGTGGGTCGACGCTGGGGCAGCCATGAGCATGCCACTGCACTCCAACCTGGGTGATAGACTGAGACTCCAACTCAAAAAAAAAAAAAAAAAAAGAGAGGGAATAAAGATATTTAAAGTCTTTAATGAGAGAGGAATCACAAAGGAGTTTTTAAGATTAACTTAGAATTGTATAGAACGTTCAGCACATTATGTTAATTTTTTTTCTAAAGTTGAACAGCTTAGAGGGAAAAAGAATCAGCCTGTTCCCATCTTGTTGCAGAAGCCGGGTAATCTATGTCTCATCAATGCTAACAAATATACCCTCTAATAGCAGTTTGTGTTTGTAACAGTGAGAAATGCTTCCCTGGAAAATATTATTAGCACTTATATTATCTTACAGATTACACGCTCGCTCAATGGAGAGTCCCAGTAAAAATATAATGGCAGATTGCAGCCGATGGGCTCTCTGTTTTTATGTTAGATGCGTCATTATTTTGAAAAGTTTAAAGAAGTTATTTGAAAACCTACACACACACACACACACACACACACACACACACACACACACACACATACACATACACACACACGCACATGCACGCACTTGCCAGAGCCCCAGTTGGCTAAGTGTGTAGGACTGGGATGCAGCAGTAGCCTGTTGGATCCTGGGCAGCTTCTCTTCAGGGAAGCTGGGGGAGCTGGCAGAGTCTGTGGCGTGGAAGTGGTGCCATCTTCCCCAGGATGGGTGCTGTCCCAGCTCTCACACTGAGCTCTGCATGCTTGGTCACTGCCATCTTCCACGATAGGTTGTCAGCTCCATGAGGACAGGGTACAGGGTGTCTGGTTCCTGCTGTTGCCTCAGCACCCAGCACTGTGTCTGGGACACGTAAGGGGCTCCACAATCCTGGGTGAGCTACAGGACAAGTGGCCTGAGAGTTAGGGATAAATGCCACACAGGAACCCAGCAAGTATGTCTCTGCCTACCTGGGCTACCTCTTGAAGCCTTGGATAGGATCCCAGGCTTAGGCTGAACCTGAGGGCAGGACTGTGGCCCTGGAGAGTCAGTGTGAGGACAGAGGACAGGGAGACCTGCCTGGACTGAGTGAGCTGGAGATGGCTTCTGTAGCGGGTGGGGCAAGTTTTGAAGAGGAGAGGAGAAAAACATGAGCTTCTGGGGAGAAGAATGAGATGAGGATGTATGAAGGAGGGTCAAGGACAGGGCAGGGCAAGGAGGAATCTGGCTTGATGTGTCTCTAGACTCCTGGGGCCTTAGTCCAAGGCCCTGCTATTCTTTTTCTCCTTTGAGGAGTGCTTGGGGCTTTTCTCCTCCCAGGAGCCTCTTTTACTTTCTTAAGGGCCATTCCCAATCTGCAGAGTGAGGAGTGGGATCAGCAGTGTTTCTGCAGACTGTGGTTCTGACTATCTGGGTGATTCTGAGGGCATGCGCCCACTTGCGTTCACCCTGTGTGTTGTGAGGTGGCTCCAGCATTTCTCTGAGGGTAGCCTTGTGTGCTGGACGTGGAGGGTCTCCCCCAGGAGCTCACAGTCCAGTAGAGGAAACAGAATCAGTAGGTGGGATGCTGTGGTTCAGATGCTATGTTGGGAGGCTCACCTGTAGGTCTTTGTGTCCCCAGGCCAAGTACAGAGCAAGGCCTTGTGGCAGGATGCGGCAAATGTTCAAATATATTTCTTGTATGATTGAGTGAATAAACACAGAAACACATGTAGCTGGTTCGGGATGTAATAGTCTCGGTGTCACAATCTCTCTATTTTTCCCGCTACAGCCTTACTTGGCAAGTCTTGCGGAAGGACGGGGAGCAAGAGTGGGGCTGGTCCGGAGCTGTTTCTGACTTCAAGTATGGACAGGGTTGATAAGCAGGACGAGGAGAGGCATTGCAGGCTGAGGCGGCAAGGACAAAGGTTTGGGGGTGGGAAAAGAGACAACGTTAGGAGCGACGCAGGCTGTCTGAAGCATGGGGCACAAGGAGGAGGTTGTGACTTTGGTGTCAGACCACAGAGGGTCTGAGAGGCCAGAGCAGAGTGTCCGTACTTGATCCTCCTCTGCTTTTCTGTTCAGGGATCTCTAGAAAGGTACTCCCAGATAGGGTGGCAGCCCAAGGGCAGAACCACAGAGACCCTGAGGTTGGAGCTGCACCCCCACTGGAGGGCTGAATGGGTTTAAGACAGGCTTACATGGCTGGGCGTGGTGGCTCATGCCTATAATCCTAGCACTTTGGGAGGCTGAGGTGGGAGGATTGCCCAAGCCCAGGAGTTTGAGACCAGCCTGGAAAATATAGCGAGACCTCGTCGCTACAAAAAAATACAAAAATTAGCCAGGCATGGTCATACACATCTGTACTCCCAGCTACACGGGAGGCTGAGGTGGGAGGATTGCTTGAGCCCAGGAGGTTGAGACCGTAGTGAGCTGGGAGGGTGCCACTGCATTCCAGCCTGGGTGACAAAGGGAGATCCTGTCAAAAAAGGATGGTGGGTGAGGGGAGAGCTTAGAGGACAAGGAGCTCCAGCCTGAAGCTTGGAGCCAGAGAGAGGACTGGCCTGTCATCTTGCAGACACTGAAAGTGTACCAAACCTTTTCCAGAAGGAGAAGCAGTACCTGCAGGTGTAATGTGGGCTTCTGGCAGGGCCAGGAACTGTCACCCTCCTCAGCTGGGGTTGGAGCTCAGGCTCCCAGGGGCTGTGTGAGCCCAGGACCTGCCAGTCTCCAGGCCTTCACAGTGTATACACTATGCTGCTGCCACCTTTTGCAGACGTTGAGTCTGGAGTGAGAGTCCTCACTCAGGTTCCACATGCCCTCTGGCATCTGTGCCAGAGAAGATGCCCCAGCCCCCAGAGTTCCAGGACTGGGCAGGGCTAGGCCAGGACAGAGGGTCCCGAGTGAGGAGATAGGCTCCAGGCACTGCCAGGCATAGTCTGAGGGTGGGAGGGCAATGACTGGCTCTGTCCTTTGGTTACAAATGTGAGCCCGAATACCCTTGAGTCTCTAATGCTGACCCAGGTGATTTTCCTCTTGGAGCTGAAGTGAGAGAAGTATCTGGGATAGAAAGAACGATTCAGGTTGAAACTAAGGAAGACAACCACATTTACCATGTACGAGAACACAAGGAGCTGCAAGTGAGCCAGGAGGAGCAGAGTAGTGGCCAGTGGTTGGCTCTGGGGGTGAGAACAAAACAGAACAGCCATGTGTGCCTGGGTGACAGAGTCTTCCTCCCCATGGGCACTCAGGCCTTTCTGTTCTGGACTCTCTCGCTCTCTGGTCCCTTCTTCCTGACCCTGGGCCTTTCCTCCGCCTCTAGTGTCCTGCTCTGTCATTGAGCCCTGCATGGGTGTCACCTCTTCTTCCTCTGGAAGCCTTCCCTGATTCTTCAGAGCAGTGGCTCCAGGAGTCCCCTCCTGACCCAGAGCTCTTCCATCACACACGCCCAGGCTGTTTGTGCCTCTGTCTCCTCTCCATGATGGTTGGATTCCTTGAGGGTGGGGACTGTCATTTTTGGTTTGTTTCTGTAGTTCCAGGGCCTTGTCCAGGGCCTGAGATGATGTGTGGTGGTGTATGAATGAATGAGGCAGAAGAGATTGCATTTGGATAGTTTTGGGGTGACAAAGTTGGGGTCCTGGCCAAAGTGTCAATGCCAGATGGATAAATGCTGATTCTCAGGAGGGCTGTGTGCCTGTCTAGTTTAGAACTTGTTGCTGCTTGACATTTTCCTCTGCGACGATACTGAGGCTCTTTGGGGGCCTGTATTCTGTTCATCTCTATATCCTCACAGTCTAGTTTGGGACCCGCAGTAGGAGCTTGTTGACCAAATGAATGCCTGATTGAATTTAGTGTGTTGTAAATGGAAGCCCTGTTGTCAGTCTGGGCCTGAGTTTCTTCATCTGTGAAGGGGGATTAAGGTGGAGAGAACCCTAAGTTCTCTTGAGCTCCCCTACACAGTAACTCTGACCTGGGGCTTGGGGTGCTATGGGGTTTCTCCAAGTCTCTGTCCTCTCCTCCCTTCCCCGGGCCCCACGAAGGTATGTGTGGGAGGTCAAGGGGAACATGTAGTTGAAGAAAGTGAGAACAGATACCAGACGCTGCGGACTCCAAGGAGTTCCTTGAGTCCCAGGGGCCGAGCCCACAGTTGCACCCTGTGACCCGAGGGCGTGGCCTCTGCATCCTTCTACAGAGTTGCCAGGGTGCACTCATCCTGGTGAGGGCTGTGCCTGGGAGATGGGCCAGTGTGGGGGGTGCCCATTCGCTGGCCTCTGAGGGGTGCTGCCCCTGGCTGCTGTGGTAGGGAGGAAGGGAAGGGGGCAGGGAGATAGGTGGATGCTGCTTATGGAGATTCATGCTTTCACCCTCCTGGACTGAAGAGCAAGCCCAGGCAGCAGTGTAGCCAGGAGGAGGAGGAAGGCCCCAGAGCTGCTGAAGCTTGTGCCCTGCCCCCATGGGGAGAGGTTTAGAGCGCTCAGTGTTCTGGGGGAGGCAAATTGGATAGAAGCCCTGCAGAGCTGTGCATGCATTTAAGAGCAAGGCACCAAAGAGCAAAATGGAAGTGTGTGCGTGTGTGTGTCATCTAGCAGTAGGCTTCACTGCAGAGGGTAATTGGAATTGAGGGGTATATTTGGTTTCCTGAGGATGCTGCCACAGATGACCACACACAGATCTGAAAACCAGAGGTCTGAAATCAAGGTACCACAGGGCCACCTCCCTCCAAACCCTCTTCCAGCTGCTGGTGGCTCCTGGTGTCCTGGGCTGGCAACAGCACAACTCCCTTCTCTGCCTCTGTCTTTGAGTGATTGTCTCTTCCTTGTATCTCTCTGTGCCTTTCTGTCTCTTAAAAGGACAAACTCACTGAATTTTGGGCCTGGCCTTACCCAGTATGATCTCATCTTGGTTTTTACCTTAATTACATCTGCAAAGACCCTATTTCCAAATAAGGTCACATTCTGAGGTTCTGGGTGGATGTGAATTGAGGGGGAGCACTATTTGACCCAGCACAGGGAGACTCTTGTCTGTCTGTAAGTCTCTTTTCTTGAGATGGTAATTTTCCTGTGAGTCAGGTTACCAATGTTTTCAGAACAGATGAGGACAGGGGGCTGGGATTGCTGCTATTTAAGTAGACGTCCACTTCATTAACTTCAGGGTGGGCCTGGGGTTCCAGAGAGCAGCCCCTCAGGACCAGCCTGTGCTGCAAGAAAATCTCTAGCCTTCTACCAGAGATGGGGCAGGGGTGGGGGCAGGTCTCAGCTGTACTAGGGGAGGCAGTGGGGCCCTAAATGCTGCTTCCATAGATTTGCAGGCCGTCCCCTAGTGGAACCACCTCTGTCCCCACTCTCATAGACACAGTGGGGGGGGGGGCCTGGTCCCAGAGCTGGGGTAGGGGTGAGGAGGAGGTACAGGCCACCTGCACCCAGGCATCCCCCCGCTGATGTAAGTCACCATTCATCCATCCGCCTTCCAGTTTCCCAAATTTGGATTCCATTTGTCTCCTTTTCCATTCACGTCTTTGTGAGTGTCACCCCATTAGTGTCTGTTGTTCTCCTTCTAAAATCCACTGGCAGACTGACTCTAATCACATTCAGAATGGAGCCCAACTCTCGCCGCCTTCTCCTGAGCCCATGGAGGCCGCTGCCACTGGCCTCCCAGCCTGGCCTTTCTCACACACTGTGCGCCAACCTCTGAGGTCCTCGGTTCATCCTCTTGTCCTCTTGTCTTAAAAATGTTGCCCTTCAGGAAGGCCTTCCCGGCAGGGCACAGTGGTTCACACCTGTAATCCCAGCACTTTGGGAGACCAAAGTGAGAGGATTGTTTGAACCCTGAAGTTTGAGACCAGCCTGGGCAATATAGTTGAGACCTCGTCTCTACAAACAATAGAAAAAAAAAAAAGAAAGGCCTTCTCAACTTCCTGCCCATTCATCTTTTTGTGGTGCCCCATGCTGCCTTCTCAGCACAGCAAGAATGTTTCTTTACATATCTGTGTTCTGCATATTGTCCACTTGTCCTCCAGATGTACCCTGTGCCCCTTGCCATGTGCTCTGTACTGGAGGCTTGCTGACTTGGACTGTGTCACTGGGCCCCCTGGCCTCTGGCTTCTTGTTGAATTCATTCCCTGGGGGCACCGACAGGAGACTCCAGGGAGGGAGGAAAGTGAAATGGGCATTTCTCTCCTCAGACCCCTTCCCCAATGGGTCTCTGAGTTGTGGAAGGCCTCAGCTCTCATCAGGGGGTTCTTTCCATTCAGTCACCCTCTCAGCATTCCAGAAACTTCTCTCTTCCCTTGACTCTCAGGCCTAGAAGTGGTTACTGCTCTCTCCTTAAACACTGCCTTAAACACACCTTTATCACCAGTCCCCCCTCAAAGTACCAAGTTTGACTGTGTCATTGCTACCAGGACTCCTTTATACTTTACTTGTTTACTATTCATCACCCCTCTTACACTGTATTCATGGGGACCAGCACTGCCTGGGTTAATGTTGAATTCTCAGGGTCTGGCACATACAGGGTGTTCAAGAAATGTCTATTAAATGAACATGCACATCCATATGTGTGTACACACATTGCAGACATGTGCCCACATATGTGCAGACATATCCACACACCAATGGCCTCTGCAGGCTTTGGCCACATGGGGCCTTCAGATAGCTGAGAACAGAGGTTGCTCCTGAGTGAGTGGGCCTAGACTTCCTTGACCTCCTTTCATTTATTTGCAATGTGGTTCATGGAAGCTGCCATTGTTCCTACTGTGTGGACCACCAGGTCAGCTTAACCTCTCTGGGCTTCCATTTCCCTGTCCAGAGATAGTGATGACTTCTCTGTGATTACCTTCCTTGGTGATCTGTGAGCTTAAGCACCAGCTTCTCCGGGTCTGTCAGTGACCCTTGGGGGCCACAATGTGGAATGTGGAGTGTGGAATGTGCCAGATCAGCTGTAACACCAGCAGGAAAGTACAGGAGCCTGGAGGGACTTGCCTGGAAGTGGGACTCCATGAGGGGGTTATGGCATCAGATTGCCTTCTCGCAGAGGGTTTACTCAGGGCTGTAGTCAAGTAGCTCCTGGGTCTGGTTGTCCATAGAACTGATTGTCCAAATGAGGTGGTGGGGCTTCAGAGAAGTCAGCTAGGCAGCCAGGCACCAAGAAGCGATGCAGTCTCAGCCCTGGCTCTTCTCAGCTGTGGGGAGACTGGAGAGGGCGAGGAGGCCCTCTGTGTTGGGCAGTGAGCTGAGGAAAGCAGGACCCTTCTTGCTGTTCCCCTCCTCCTCTTCCCTTCCTTCTCTGGATTTTTCTTCTCCCTCCCCTGCTTTTTCCTGGTCTGGCTCAGCCTGGAACTTTCTGGAAGATTTCTTGGGCAGGCTGTCATAGAAGGCCCATTCTCACTGAGGCTTTAAAAGAAGGCCATCAACCCTCTCTGAGTTCAGGTTTCTATTACACGTGTGGAATGTAGAAGCTGATGATAGTCTATGAAAATTCAATAAACCTTGAAAATGGCACCAGGGCTGATGTCTGTAATTTAAAATAATGGATGCCAAGAAATTGTTTCTCATTTATCTGTACTGCTGATATTGTGGCACCAAAGAGACTTCATTAGCCATAGATTTTTTTTTAAGTAAAAAATAGTGTCATTTATCTCAATCAATGACAGACGCAGGAAGTGCTGATGATTGTGTTTAATAAAACCCAACCAACAACAGTCCTGGTTCTTTTCGCAGTTTGGGACAAGTAAATGGATACACAAAATCACTTCACAGAGGGAGAGGTACAGAACTGATAACCTCATCCTGGTATAAAAGTGCCACTTTTGGTTTGTTAAGCAGCACATCTGGCTTGTGGTATGATCAGAAATAGAGGGAGGTGGCGGGAGGCGGCTGACGATGTGGCCGGGTTTTGGTCAGAAGTCCCCATCTCTGCAACCCCCTTCCCATCGAGGAGCCTTGAACTGAAGCTGGCGCGGGGTGGTGGTGGGGGTGCCTGTGAAAGCCTCTTTTAGGTCAGTTACTGGCTCTCAGCTCCCAAGATGGGCTAGAGGGATTCCTGAAGTGTGTGTGTATGTGTGCATGCATGTGTATACATGAATGCATGTCTGTGTGTATGTATGTACATGTATACATGCATGTGTGTCTCCCCGTGTGTATATGTATACATGCATGCATGTCTGTACGTGTGTGTATATGTGTCTGTGTGTCTCTATGTATATATATATATATATACACACACACATGCATGTGCGTCTATGTATGTATGCATGTATGTGTATATATACACGTGTGCCTGTGTGCCTGTATGCATGCATATGCATGCATGCGTGTCTCTGTGTATGTATATATATGTATACATGCATGTGTGTATCTGTATATGTATGTATGTGCATAATACATGTGTGTCTGTGTGCAGGTGTATGCACGCATGTGTGTCTCTTTGTGTGTATGAATATGTGTATATGCATGTGTGTCTGTATGTGTATACATACATGTGTCTCTGTATATGTATGTGTATACGTGCATGCATGTGTGTATGTATGTGTATACATGTATGTCTGTATGCGTGTGTATATATGCATGTGTGTCTCTGTGTATGCATGTATGTGCATACATGCCTGTGTGTCTGTGTGGTGCCCAGGCTTCTCCTCAATGAGTCAGATGTAGCCTTCTTTTTGCAGTATTCTCATTTTAGAAACCAAAAGGATCTAGGCGTCCAGTTCTTGTAAGTGACAAATTGGCAAAGCAGAAGACAATCCATCTGAGGGTGATTAATTAACTCCCTTGTTAGGACAAAGAACATTTCACGTAAGATCTTAAACTCCTCCACAGTCCTGGCTTGGCTGGTGGTGGGAGGCAAGGCCTGGTATCCAGTCCAGACTCAAAGGGGATCTGGAAGTAGAGGTTCCACTGAACCCCCCAAATTTGGATTATTTGTTTCTTTGATCCTATGCTAGTTTTGTGCTGTGTGCCTGCTGTGGTGCTGCCCCAAGCCATCATGGGAGTGGCAAGGATGTAAGAGGCTCAGTGCTCGGGTGGCCCTGTGGGCATTTAGTTGAACAAAGATGGGATTCCCAGGGAGATGTCCACTAAGCTAACGTGCGAACCCCAGTTCTGCTTCATGTCTCACTCGAATGACCCCTTTCTTTTTTGTTTGAAATAGATATTATTTTATTATAGAGTTGTAGGGTACAAGTGAGAATTTACTACATAAGTAAGTTGTCTGCAGGTAAAGTTTGGACTTGTAGCTGGCACTCTCTCCCCTGATAGTAGACCTGATACCCAGTGTGTTGCCACATGACCCCCCGCCTCCTCCTTCCCACCCCTAGCAGTGTCCAGGGTCTGCCGACCCCACCCTTGT
>CAUYQG010060173.1:0-19764 GCA_963574415.1 Tarsius wallacei | reverse complement strand
CCAGCTACTCGGAAGGCTGAGGCGGAAGGATCGCCGGAGCCCAGCAGGTCGAGGCTGCGGTGGCCGGGAGCGGCCACTGCACTCCAGTCTGGGCGACAGAGTGAGACTCCAACTCAAAAAAAAAAAAAAAAAAAAAAAAGTTGTAGCCACTATCTGCTAATCTACTTTACTTCTCATGGCAAGGAAAAAATTTGACATTGTATTATTTGGACAGGGGTGTGTGTTTCAGGCTCTCTTTGACAGATATTCTGAAGACTATTCCATGTTGCAGCCTAAAGATACATGCTATTACTGTTTTTTTTCTTTTATTTCTCTTTTTATGTTGCTATTTAGTTCTTAATATTTTTACCTTATAATTTTTCATTTATTTACATTTTTTTCTACTCAATTCCAATTTGTCTTTTGTAGCTAACTAGAGGACCTAGAATTTTGCCTTGTGCAAAGCAAAGAAGGTACTTTGTTCATTGGTTCTTTTATTGTTGATATGGCCTTTTTTTGAGGAGCGGTTGGTGTGTCTGAGATTGATTTACTAAATTTTTTTTTTTGTTGAGTTGGAGTCTCACTCTGTCACCCAGACTGGAGTGCGGTGACAGGCTCCCGGCTACCGCAGCCTCAACCTGCTGGGCTCCGGCGATCCTTCCGCCTCATCCTTCCAAGTAGCTGGAACTATAGGCGTGTGCTACGCCTGGCCAATTTTTTTGATTTATTGTAGAGATGAGGTCTCGCCAAGTTGCCCAGGTGGGTCTCGAACCTGCGGACTCAGGCAGTTCACTCACCTTGGCCTCCCAAAGCGCGGGATTACAGGCTGAGCCACTGAGCCCGGCTTGGTTTAATAAATTTTTATTTTTTTGTTTTGACTAAGATATAAGGCTGTGGTAGCCAGGAGTGTGCCACTGCACTCCAGTCTGGGTGACAGAGTGAGACTCCAACTCAAAAAAAAAAAAAAAAAAATTTATTAAATCAATCTCAGACACACCAACCACTCCTCAAAAAAAGGCCGTATCAACAATAAAAGGACCAATGAACAAAGTACCTTCTTAGTGTATAAACTTGTTTTATAAAAAATTTTATAACAGTGTGTGTTCATGTGGATCAGTTTTTCTTTATTTCCCTATTAGCTCTGAATTTGTTAAAAATCACATAAGAAGTGTTTGGATGCTAAGAAAAAGATAAAATAAACAGGGACTGTCTGTCTGTTTATTCTGTCATTGCATTATTACAGAAGAGATGATATTGCATCAAGTCCCGTTGAAAGTCCAAGAAGACAGAAGAAAAATATTTGCTAAACATAGCTGAAGAGCCAGATTTAGTTTAGTGGTAAAGGGGAGAATTCAGTCTGTTAAAGTGCACAACTTTTGGCCATGTTTTCTACCCCCTTTTAGTCTGTGTTCTACTTTTTTTTAGCCTACCAGTGGGTTGTGTTCTTCCCTGACTACCACTATCTTCTTCTTAAGCTTTTTTTCATGTACACACGGGCACCTTTATTTCCTATTGCATCACATGTTCTAAGATTTTTCCTCTATTCAATTGTTTTCTGTCCAGCATAATTTTTACTTGAGAAAGCAAAAGAATAGTAAAGAGGAATAAGCAAACCTAGGATGTTATGATGACATCAAAGTATCTTATTTTTTTGAAAAATAACCAGTCAGATAATTCTGTGACTAGCCTAGAGGTTAATATGAAGTAAGACCTTAAAAAATAAAGTGGCGTGTTTTTTGTATGTCATCTTTTGCTAGGTTATACTGGGTTTGCAAACAACCTCTAAATCTCAATGGCTTGCAACAGTAAAGAATTTTTGTGTGCTTATGTGACCTTTCAGCTTCTGGTCACCTGTGGCTTTGCTCATTGTGTTTTCCTAATTTAGGATCCCAGCTGATGGAGAGGGTCCAGTCTGGGACATTGCTTTATTGGGGCAGAGGGAAAACAACAATGGATCGACTTGGTGGCTCTTAAAGCTTCTTTTCAAAAGTGGCATGCTACTTCCACTCACATTTTATTGGCCAAAGGAAATTACTTGGCCAAGCCCAAAGCTAAGGGTATCATTTAAGGTATTCTCTAATTTTGTATTAATATTATAATAGTTTGTATTTCATAATATATTCTTTTACATATATGGAATATTTAAATTTGGGTATAAGTATTGCTAAGTCTTAGGCTGATATTGTAAAGAGGGACATTTGCTTCTGTATAAATTACATTGTTAAGAAATGTTTGTGCATATCTTAAGTAGGATATTAGGAGTTCAGCAGTTTCACATTTTCCTCAGTAGGTGAACCATACCCAGTTTATCTTGAGTACATAAACATGAGAAAGACTAAAGTGTTCCAGCAAGAAGAAGCCCTTCTTAGTAAGAAAGGCAGTTACTCAGTTACTCTTGAATTGAAGTAGCACTTTCGGGTAAATTAAATTATAGTCCTTTAAAGTAAGATTGATGTGACTTCTGTGCTACAGTTAGATAATAATGGTAAAGCTGAGTCTTTGGTTCCAGTGGGCTGATGCCACAGCCTGTTTTCTTAACCATTATGTGATCTTAATAGCTGGAAGGTGAACTTTAGTGAGGAAAATACATTGCCCTTGAAGTCAGGTTAGGCTTGAAATCCTGGGTCTGCTGCCTAATTGGATGACCTCTCTGTAGTTACTTTACCTAACTTCCAGACCTGTAAAGACCTTTCTAAAGGGAAGAGAAGGGAACGAGTATCAGTGTCTGCTTACGAGGCACTCTGCTCAAGAACTGGATATATAAAAGTGAACCTGAGGTCTCGTTCACTCAGGGGACATCCCAGCTTCCTTATATAAAACAAGCTTTTCCTATAGTTTTTTTTTTTTGAGGACAGAGCGCTACTTATTAGGTTGTGAGTCTTGGTTTTGCCTTTACGGATATATAAAAGGTCATGAAAGTATAACTGAAGGAAATGGGTCAGAGGAGCCTAAACACAAGACTTTCTAGCTTCAGGCTGGTTTGCGGGACCCCAGGGAGGCAGCCAAGCTGCTCATGCCAATAAGATGCAACCCAGAGCCCTTCCACCAGGGACATGCGCTCTGTTGGCCACTCTCCCCATATGCTGACAGCTGTCTCGTTTCCTATAGATTTTTAAAGAAAAGGGACTGTGTCTTATCCATTTTCTGTTGCTTATAACAGAATACCTGAAACTGGGTAATTTATGTAAAAAAAGTAATTCATTGTTTATAGGTATGGAGACTGAGAAGTCCAAGGTTGAGGGGCCACACCTGGTGAGGACTTTCTTTTTTAGTCTGTGTTCTACTTTTTTTTAGCCTACCAGTGGGTTGTGTTCTTCCCTGACTACCACTATCTTCTTCTTAAGCTTTTTTTCATGTACACATGCTGTTGGGGGCTCTGCAGAGTCCCAAGGTGTCACAGGGCCTCACATGGCAAGGGGCTGAGCATGCTAGCTTGGTTGTCTCTTCTTATAAAGCCACCAATCTCAATCCTATGATAACCCATTAATCTATCAAGCTATTAATTCATGAATGGATTAATCTATCAATCCATGAAATGGATTAATTCATTCATTAGGGCAGAATCATGACTCAATCATCTCTTTTTCTTTTCTTTTTTTTAAAGTTTTAAAACAAAGTTTATTCGAGAAAGATGAAGGGAAAGATGACATGCTGGAGCTGGCATGGGTGAGAGAAACTGCCTCAATCACCTTTTAAAGGCCCTAGCTCTCAGTACAAAAACATTGGGGATTAAATTTCGACATGAGTTTTGGAGGAGATGAATATTTAAACCATAGCAGATTGCTTTAGGCACAGGTATGTTCTCTGCAAGTGTAAGCATAGTGTTTGCTTAATAATCAAGACTATATGCTGATTGAGTGACTAAGTTATATAGCACAAGGAGAAAGGTCACATGAAAGCACTTGTAAATTCCAGCTTATAATGAATGATCCATACATACAATACCCATGTCTCCCCAGATGTCTCCATGACTATCACCAACCCAGGTTGTGGGGGAGAAGCTTTGAATAGCTTTATAATAGCTCTTAGCTATTTATCATTTTTAAAGCCCAGTTTTAAATAACTTAATAAAGTTAATAGACTTAGCATCAAATAGATACATCTATTATCCAACAGGAATTTATTGAGCACCTATTATGTAACAATAGGTGTGCTGGGGAAATATAGTGGCAGTGAAACAGGGCCCCTACTTTCCATAGTTGGGAGCAGTGGAGGGAGGGATAATAAATACATATATAAAAATAATAGGTACTGGAGGGTGCTATGGAGAAAAAGGGACAGAAAATGTTGTAAGAAGACTTTTAAGGAGAAACCCGCAGGAAGTGAGAGAGTTTGCCTTGAGGAGATCTGGGGCCCAGGAGACCCTTGTGGGGGAAGCAGCTGGTGCTGAGGTTCTGAGGCAAGAGGAGGCTTGGTGTGCTTCAAGTTTACCAAGGGGGCCAGTGTGTCTGGAGAGAGCATGGTCATTGAGGGGAGCAAAAGTGAGAAATGAGAGCAGAGAGGTTGCAGGAGGTCAGATCACAGAGGACCATTTAGTTCAGAGTAAGGACTGGCCTTTTACCGTGAGATGGGGAACCATTAAAGGGTGTGAAAGAGAAGGGCAGCATGACGATCATTTTCATTGCCATTTGGAGACTAGAAATTGTAGGGGAGCAAGATTGGAAGTGGAGGAGGAAGATGGACACATTGGGGTTTATTATACTATTAATTCTTTCTGTGTATGCTTTGTGATTTTCCATTAAAAAAATGAGTGGAAGCAGAGAGACCAGTCAGAGGCTGTTGCAGTAATCTACATAAGAGATGGTGGAAGTTTAGGCACAGTGGTGGGGATGGAAGTGGTACAAGTAAGTTAAATTCTGGATGTATTTTGAGGGGAGATATAGCAGGATTCTTTGGTGGTTTATATGTGGATTGTAAGGGAAAGAGAGGTCAAGATAAGCCCAAGGTTTTTTCAGTTGAACATCTGGAAGGATAAAGTGGCCATTTACTGAGATAGGAAAGACTGAAGGAGGAGGAGATTGGCAGAGGAGACAATCCAGTTAGACCTTCAACTGGAGACATTAAGTGGGCAATGGGATATAGAATTTTGCATTTGAAGGTCGAGGCTACATATGTAAATCTCAGTATTTCCAGTTTGTAGATGGCATTTAAAGCCAGGATACTGAGTCAAACTACTTAGTGAGTACAAACAGAAGAGATGGGAGGACTGAACTCTGGATGACCCAGTCTCTCATTTTCAGTTTTCTTCTCCTTTTAAAGGTACATTTGATGCTTTTTTCTTATTGAGGCAAAATCAATTAAAGGGACCTAATTCAAGACACTGCTCTGTAAGCTACCGCTGTATTATGAAGTCTTTCAAATATTTAGATGCATTTATGGCCATTCTAGAATAGATTCCTGATGAACTAAGGTGATTGTATCTTTCTACCAGAGAAAATGGTGTGACAACCCTGTGTTTTACTCTGTTTCCTTGGTTGTCAGGAAGCTTAAGGGTCAGCCTGACACTGTCCCCGACTAGAGTAAGTATCAGCCTGTGTTTCTAGTATGCTTATCTTTCCCTGGCATAACATTTTAATTTTCCCATCTTTAATAGTCCAATTGCATTTGCATCTTATCTTTATATCTCTTCAAATATTTTTTGGTAATTGTCAGGACAGAAACTATTTATAATACATGAAAAAAATTCCCATTGGGCCTAAACCTCTAAAATCAATGCGAGATTTTTAAAAATGTATTTTTATTTATTTATTTTATTTTAGGGATGTGGGGTACAATTCAGGGTTAGATATACAAAGAGTCATTGTACAGGTAAAGTTGGGGCCTCACTTTGGTCCCCACTTCTCCTGGTTTGAGGTCAAGTACCCTTATTGATGGAGTGTGCTCCCCCTGATGCCTGGCAGTTTCCCACTACTGCCAATCCCTTTTTTATAGTATTATGATAATTGTTCAGGATCCGCTTGTTGAGTGAGAACATGTGGTACTCAGTTCTTTGTTTCTGTGATAGACCACTGAGTATTATAGACTCTAAATCCATCCAAGTTGCTGTGAAGTTCATAATTTTGTCCTTTTTTATGACTGTGTAATATTCCATCATGTAATTGTACCACATTTTAAAAATCTAGTCCACTTTTGAAGGGCAGCACAGTTGGTTCCATGTTTTTGCTATTGTGAATAATGCTGCAATAAACATGCAAGTGCAGGTATCTTTTTCATAGAGTGATTTGAGTTCCTCCGGGTATATTCCCAGAAGGGAGATTGCTTGGTCATATAGAGGGTCAATTTTTAGATCTTTTAGGAATTGCCATAGAAAAAACACTGTTTTCCACAGAGGTTGTACTAGTTTACACTCCTACCAACAGTGTAGAAGTGTTCCTTTTCCCTGCATCCTCTCCAGCATCTGTTGTTTTTGAGTTATTGATGATGGTGGTATCTCAGTGTGGTTTTAATTTGCATTTCTTTGATGATTAGTGAGTCTGAACATTTTTTCAGTATCTGTTGGCTGCTCATATATCTTCTTTTGAGAAGTGCCTATTCATATTTTTTGCCCACTTTTTATTTTTTTGTTTTGTGTGTGTGATTTAAAATTTTTTTTAAATTTCTGTTTTAAAGATGTGGGGTACATTCAGGGTTAGCTATACAAATGTTCATTATGTAGGTACCCTTGTTGATGAGGTGTGCCTCTCCCTCCCCTGGCAGTTTCCCTCAACTACCAATCCCACCCTCTTGCCATGGCAGTTTCCCACTACTGCCAATCCCTTTCTCATAGTATTATGATAATTGTTCAAGGTCTGCTTATGAGTGAGAAAATATGGTACTCTGTTCTTTTTCTGTGATAGATCACTGAGTATGATCGACTCTAAATCCATCCAAGTTGCTGTGAAGTCCATATGTTTGTCCTTCTTTATGGCTGCATAATATTCCATTGTGTATATGTACCACTTTTTTTTTAATCCAGTCCAACTTAGATGGGCAGCATAGTTGGTTCCAAGTTTTTGCTATTGTGAATAGAGCTGCAACAAACATGCGTGTGAAGATATCTTTTTTTGTAGACTGATTTGTGTTCCCAACTGATTTGGGTATATTCCCAATAGGGGGATTGCTGAGTCATATGGAAGGTCAATTTCTAGTTCTTTCAGAAATTGCCATACTGTCTTCCAAAGAGGTTGCACTAGTTTACATTCCCACTAGCAGGACAGAAGTGTTCCTTTTTCTCTGCATCCCTGCCACATCTGTTGTTGTTTGTATTATTAATGATGGCCATTCCTACTGGTGTTAGGTGGTATCTCAATGTAGTTTTGTTTGCATTTCTCTGATGATGAGTGAGGCTGAGCACTTTTTCATGTGTCTGTTGGCTGTCCGTATATCTTCTTTTGAGAAGTGTTTATTCACTTCTTTTGCTCACTTTTCAATTGGGCTGTTTGTTTTTTTCTTTTTGGCACATTAAGTACCTTGTAGATCCTAGAATAGGCCTTTGTCAGATGCACAGTTGGCAAATATTTTTTTCCCATTCTGTGGGCTGTCTCCCTCCTCTCTTGATGTTTTCTTTTGCTTTGCAGAAGCTTTTCAGTTTGATGATGTCCCACTTGTCTATCTTATCTCTTATGGCATGGGTATTTGGGGTTTTGATCAGGAATTGGTTGCCTATTCCAGTTTCTATAAGAGTGTCTCCTGCTTTTCTTAAGGCTCTTATGATTTGAGGTTTTATGTTTAAGTCTTTGATCCATTTAGAGTTGATTTTTGTGTATGGTGATAGGGAGGGGTCTTGTTTGAATCTTCGGCATGTGGTCAGCCAGTTTTCCCAGCACCATTTACTGTATAAGTTCTCCTCTCTCCAGTGGCTGTTAGTGGAGACTTTGTCAAAGATGGGTTGGTTGAGAGATTGAGGTTTTTTGCTTCCGGAATCTCTATCCTGTTCCATTGGCCTGTATGCCTGTTCTTGTATCAATACCAGGCTATTTTGATTATTGTAGCCTTATAATAAAGCTTAAAGTCTGGAAGTGTGACACCTCCTGCTTTGTTTCTTTTGATGAGAATTGTTTTGGCTATTAGTGGTTGTTTTTGTTTCCATATGAATTTCTGTGTTGTTGTTTCTAGGTCTGAGAAGAGTGATACTGGTAATTTAATGGGTATTGTGTTAAATCAGTAGATTGCCTTGGGTAGGAAGGATATCTTGACAGTGTTCCTTCTTCCAGTCCATGAGCATGGAATATTTTCAATTTATTTGTGTTATCTTTGATTTCTTTGAATAGTGTTTTGTAGTTTTCATTGTAAAGGTCTTTCACTTCTCTGGTTAAGAATATGCTGAAGTTTTTCATTTTGTGTGTGGCTATTGTGAGTAGGATTTTGCTTTGTATTTGGTTCTCTGTCTGTTTGTTGTAGGTGTATAAGAATATGATTGTCTTTTTCACATTGATTTTTGTACCCTGAGACTTTGCCAAAGTACTTTATTAGTGCAAGGAGGTTTTTGACATGTTCTCTTGGATTTTCAAGGTTTAGAATCATATCGTCAGCAAAGAGGAGTAACTTGACTTCCTCTTTTCCTATTTGGATATCCCTGGTTTCCTTCTCTTGTCTGGTTGCTCTAGCTAGGATTTCCAACATTATGTTCCAACATTATGTAGGGGTGAAAGTGGGCAGCCTTGTCTTGTTTTGGTTTTCAGGGGAAATGCTTTCAATTTCTGTCCATTTAGCAATATGTTGACTATGGGTTTCTCGTGGATGGCTCTTACTATTTTGACGTGTGTTCCCTCTATGCCTAGGTGTTCAAGGGTTTTTAATCAAGAAGGGATGCTGGATTTTATCAAAAGCTTTTTATGAGTCTGATATAATCATGTGATTCCTATTTTTACATCTGTTGATTATTTGATTACATTTATGGTCTTAACGGATGTTGAACCAGCTCTGCATCCTGGAGATTAAGCTTACTTGGTCATGGTGAATGATTTTTGAGATGTGTCATTGGATCCAATTTACTAGAATCTTGTGTATTTTTGCATCTATGTTCATGAGGGATATTGGCCTGTAGTTCTCTTTGTTGGATCTTTAGGCGGTTTGGGTATCAGTGTGATGTTAGCTTCATAAAATGATTTGGGGAGAGTTCTATCTTTCTGGATTGCTTGGAATACTTTTAATTGGATTGGTATCAGCTCTTCCTTGTGTGTTTTGTAGAGTTCCTCTGGAAAGCCATCTAGTCCAGGACTTTCTTTTATGGGTAGTTTTCTTATGATGGAGTCAATTTCCTGGGTTGTTATTGATATATTTAAGGTCTCAGTTTCTTCTTGTTTCAACCTTGGGAGGTTGTGAGATATCAGAAAATCCTCCATTTCATTTTGTTTTTTGAGTTTATTTCTATACAGGTGTGCATAGTAATCGTTGATAATTTTTTGTATTTCCTCAGGGTCCACTGTGATTTGATCTTTTGCATTTCTGATTGTGTTTATTTGGACTTTTTCTCTTTTTCTTGGTCAATCTGGCTAGGTGTCTGTCAATCTTGTTTATCCTTTCAATGAACCAACTTTTTGTTTTGGTGTTTTTTTCTATGTTTTTTGTCTTCTATGTCCTTATTTGGGCTTTTACTTTGGTGATCTGGATTATTCTGCTGAAACTGGTCTTGAGGTAGCATAAACTCTTAGAAATTAAATGGGAAGGATTTTAATTCTCCATTGCTGATTAAGCTTAGCTTAGCTGGGTGGGAAATTCTTTGTTGGAATTGTTTATCTTTGAGAACTTTGAACACTGGTCTCCCATCTCTTCTAGCCTGTAGTATTTCTGCAGGTAAGTCTTCTGCTATTCTAATTGGTCTTCCCCAGTAGGTAGTCCGACCTTTCTTTTTTCTGTTTTTAGGATTTTTTCTTGTGTACCTACTTTGTGCAAGCAAATTACCATCTGTTAGGAGTTGATCTTCTCACTTGATGTCTTGCAGGGGTTTTCTGAATCTCTTGTGTTTGAATGGTCACATCTCTGATGACATAAGGGAAGTTTTCTTGGATAATTTCTTGGAATGTTTGTTCTAGGATAGTCTCTGTTTCTCAATCTACTTCAGGAAATCCAATTAACGTAGGTTCAGCCTCTTGATATAATTACACATCTCTTGGAGACTTTGTTCTATCTTTTTAATCTTCTCTTCTATGTTTTTAGCAGTTTGGGTTAATTCCATATTTTGGTCCTCAAGCTCTGAGATTCTTTCTTCTGCTTGGTAATTCTGCTTTCCATGCTTGTCAGTTTGTTATTTATTTCTCTTACTATATTCTTTATTGCTGTCATCTTAGTTATGAACTCCTTCATTCTTTCCTCTTGTCTCCCCTCATTTCTTTTCATTCTCTTTATTAATATTTTGATATCTGGGTTTGTGGTTTGAGACCAGTCATTCTGGGGACTCTTCATTGTTTGAGTTCTGATGTCTGTATTCTCAGGTGCTGTCTTCCCAGGAGTCTGGATGAGACCTGTGTTCTTCTTTTGGTTCTCCTTCACTTGTGATGGTTTTCCTCCACCTTTTCTCCTTCTTTAATTCTGCTGCTCAGTGATGGGGGGATAGCTTTCACTTTTGTTTGCTAAATCCCCTGTTGTTCCGTATATAGATCTTCTGGAGTTGCTCAATTTTGAAGCTGGAGTGGGGATGGGGAGCTGTGCTTTTTGCAGTTTGGAGATTTGATCAAGTTGTGATGGGGGAGCTGTGGTTCAGTAGCTAACTGCAGATCACATTTTCTGTGTGTGGCTCTGTGGAACCCACTTCCCTCCACCTCACAATCTGTCCATGCAGCAGGGACATGTGTATGCTCCCTAAAAGCAAAATGAGATAAGAAAAAGGAAAAGAACAACAAAGGACATAGGGAGACGAAAGGAAGATGAAGAGAGAGAAGAAGGAAAACAGACAAGCACACCAACTGAAGAATAAAGAAATAAAGAAAAAAACCCTGATGATACACTCACTCTCAAAAATACCCATATACAAGCAGAAAAACTAAAAAAAAAAAAAAACAACCCCAGAAAAACCCAACAATAAAACAAATACAAAAACATAAACAAAAACAACATTGCTACCACTTTTGGCTACCTCTGAGGTAGGGAACGGGTTCAGTTCTCTAGTCCCTCCCTCCAGCTCTCAGCATAGGCTGAACAGGTTGCTCTCAGCCTAGGCCAGACACCCCATGGACTGCTGGGAGAGGAGGATGAATTGGATAGGACTCACCCCAACTCCTCTGCTGCTGCTGTTGCTGCCACTGCTAAGTCTCCCACTTGGATCAGATGTGTCTGTGCCTGGTCCTGCATGGGATTGGGGTATCCGTCTCTCCATGTCTGCTCCTGAAGTTTCCTCTCTGAGCCAGAGATGGTTGATCTCAGAGGGTTGTGGAGATTGCCTCCAGATCTCAGGTTGGAGGCCAAACAGAGTTGGGCGGGCCAATGCAAGTCTCTGTCCATTTGGGGATAGAGAAAATGGCTGTGGTCAGCATTTCCTTGAGGCAGCGGGGCAGTGCTCCAGATTTCTTCTGCACGCGTTCTCCACAGTTCCCACTGCCAGTGCCCAGCCCCCTGCTGCAGATGGTGGCATGGGTCTTGTGTCAGGTCCTGAGGAGCAGCTGGCCTCTGCTGTCTCCTCCCAAGAGACCCCCAAGATTGGCGGAGGATCCTGTGCATCTGGGGCTCGATCTCAGAGCAGTGGTGGGTTGCAGCCACTTCCAGAGGGGAGCTTGGATGCTTGATCCAGAGTCTCCCCTCAGACAGACTTTGTCTCACACACCTGTGCACCTCCACTCACGCAGACTGTCTTTATGGAAACTTGCCCTTGCAGACTCACACTCCCGCCAGTTCTATAGCCATCTTGCATTGCCTAATACAAGATTTTTAATGCTATTGTTTACTATAGGAAACTTTAGCAAATGGGAGAAAAGACATCAGGTATGGAAAATAGGAATGTATGGCAGAACATCCAAGAAATGAGAGAGATTAGAGTAGGGATGAAGGTAAAAAATGACTTTTTGAGTCTGTGAGATTTGCATTTCTTAAAAGTATATATTAAAAAAATGAGGTTGGGTGTAGCTGTAATCCCAGTGACTTAGGAGACTAAGGTGGGAGAAGAGCTTAAGCTCAGAAATTTGAAACCAGCCTGGACAACTAGCAAGACCACATCTCTAGAAGAAATAAGAAAGAACCCATTGTGGTGGTAGCTACCTTGAGGCTAGGACTTCAAGGCTGTTGTAAACTATAATAATGCCATTGCATTTCAGCCTGGGCAGCAGATCAATTAAAAGTAAAAGTTTGTGAAAAAGGTAAATAATCTCTCCACTATGTACCTATGTATGACAGTTACTCCACTTTGTAGAATTGGAAGCAACATTTTATGTTGGAAATAATAATTTATAGATATGTCATTGGTAATAGATATGACTTTGTTGGTGACAAAGCCTTGGATTGAGTATATATATGCACATGAATATGTGTGTTATTATAAAACACTCTTCAAATGTAAAGCATTATAACATTGTTGCTCTTGGTAATAATAGTAAGTGGGAAGTTAGAAATTGGAACACTTTAGAAACAAGGTAGAAATATAAACAATTTCCCACACTGACCTACAGCAAAAAGAAGGAAATCTTTAAGAAGGAAATCTTTGTGGTAAATTGAAGTGTCAAAATGAAGCCAGGCTAGAAGGCATTTCAAAGTTAGGCTGTGGATAGTAGTTAAATCCACTGCAGATTATGAGCAAAGGCCTGCCTCAGGAACATTACCCTGCTGATAGCCTTGGGAGGTTAACAGTGGAGGCAAAAGACCACTGGGGTGGCAGCTGCAGTAATCTTGGAATGAAATGATAGAATAGAAAGGAAATGGAAATAGTTCTTCAAAAGAACTGGCAACTCCTCACTGTGTAAACTGTCCTTCAGGAGTCCAAAGCATCCAGCACAGTGCTGGATACAGAATGGGGACATAATAAATATCTGAAGACTCCTAATATAATTGATGACAAGACCATGACTCAGTGGCATGTGCTGTTCAGAAATGGGAGAAGAGAAAGAGTGCCTGGGAGAAGTCTGACCCAGCAGAGAAGTGACAGAAAGGGGGCCAGTTTGAGGAAGATGACGCTTGGTTTGGTATGCACTTTTCCTGTGCATGTAAAAAATATATGCCCTCAGTGGCTTAGCAGGCCTGATATCAGAAGAGTCAAAGCTTATTTCTTGCTATGATCTTTGGAGCCAATAGTCTGGGATGACTGGGTTGAAGGACAGAGAGACAGAAGGAGAAAACCAGCTTCTAAGAATAAAGACCTGTGTAACAAGTATTATTAAAGATAAATCCAGATTTTTAAATCTAGTTTTATAACAAAACACTGAGAAACAATGTACACCATACTCACAAGTAATATTGATGCTCACATGTGACCTTTGCTTCTCTCTCTTCATTTTGGTAAAGAAACTTATGATTTATATCACATTCAACAAATGATTAAATGCTTTGATAAATAAAAGATACTTATAAATCTTTAAGAAAGACAGATGCCCCCAATAAAACGTGAACTAAACAGGCAAAACAAGAATAAATATAAATGGCCAATAAGCATATAAAAATAAGATATTACTTTACTGGTGCTCAAATAAATGTAAACTGAAATAATGCATTACAGTTTTTAAAAATTTTATTTTTTGTAGATATGGGATCTGGCTGCATTGCCCAGGAAGACTTGACCTGGGCTCGAGCAATCCTCCCATCTTGGCTTCCCAAAGTGCCGGGACTATAGGAGTGAGCCACTGTGCCTGGCTGAACTGTAATATATACTCATTTTATTGTCAGACTGAAAAGAAAGATAATAGCCAATATTGTAAGGATGTGGGAGAAAAAGCATTCTCACAAACATGGGGTTTGCAGGGCTGACATAAGTATGCATGGATTTTGGTGTACATGGGGGGTCTTGGAATCAGTCCCCTGCATCTACTGAGGTACAACTATAATTATTCTTTCTCATTTTTTATTTCCATTTGAATGGAGTGTCTTTATCCATCCTTTCACTTTCAGTCTGTGTGCCTTTAAGAGTTAATTGAGTTTCTTATAGGCAGCATATAGTTGTATATTGTTTTAAAATCTGTTCATCCAGTCTTTATCTTTTAGTTGGGTAAGTTAATTCATTTACTTTCAAGAAGATTGTTGATAGGTGAGAGCCTATTGCTGTTATTTTGTTAATTAGTTTCTGGTTTTTTGTATCTCCTTTGTTCCTTTTATTTCCTTATTGTTGACCTCTCTGTAGTTTGGTGGTTTTCTGTAGTGATAAGATTTGATTCCTTTCTCTTTCTTACTTGTGTATGTGCTCTACTTGTGAATTTTAAACTTTCACATATTTTCATTATAGCAGCTTTCATCTTTTGCTTCTAGATGTAGGACTCCTTTAAGCATTTCTTGTAAGGCTGTTCTAGTGATGATGAAATCTTTTAGTTATTGCTTGTCTGGGAAAGAGTTTATTTCTCCCTTTTTGAAGAATAGTTTTGCTGGATATAGTATTCTTGGCTGATAGTTATGTTCATTCAGCATTTTGAATATATTATTCCATTCTCTGGCTTGTAAAGTTTCTGGTGAGAAATCTGTTAGACTAATGAAGATTCCTTTATATGTGATTTGATGCTTTTTAAAAACATTCTATGTCTTTTGACATTTTAATTTTAATGTGTTTTGGAGAAGATTTTTTTTTTTAAATTGAATCTGTTTGAAGACCTTTGAGCTTTCTGTATCTGGATATCAATATTGCTCCCAGAACCTGGGAATTTTTTAGCTATTATTTTATTAAATATGTTTTCTATGTCTTTTCCCATCTTTCTGTTTCTTGAACTCTAAAAAATGTGAAAATTTGTTTGCTTATGGTGTCCCATAGGCTTTTAAAATTCTTTTCTTGACTGGGTTATTTCTTTTTTGTTTTTTTAATTCTTATTTTAAAGATGTGGCATACAATTCAGGGTTAGATATCCAAATGGTCATTATACAGGTAAAGTTTGGGCCTCACTTTTGACTGGATTATTTAAAAAGACCTGTCTTTAATTTCATAATTTTTTTTCTTATGCTTAATGTAGTCTGTTGTTGAAGCTCTTGATTGTGTTTTTTTTTATTTTATTTATTGGAATTCTTAAGCCCTGTTTGTTTTTTTTAATGATATTTATCTCTGTTGAATTTCTTATTCCAATAATGAATTGTTTTCCTAATTTTGTTGTTTTGTCTAATCTGTCTATTCTCTTGTATATAACTGAATTTCCTAAAGTTTATTAGGGATTTCCTTTCAGGCATTTCATAGATTTTCTTCTCTTTGAAGTTTGTTACTGGAGAATTATTGTGTACCTATGGAGGTGTCATGTTTTCTTTTTTTTTTCGTGTTTCTTGTGTTCCTACATTGATATCTGTGCATCTAGTATAATGGTTGCCTCTTTCACTTTTATGAAGTTACTTTCATAGAGAACAGCTATTTTCTGAATATGTGTCCTGTAGTAGTGGTTGAGTTGGTTGGTTGGTTTGGCTTAGCTTTTGCCTGGTCTCAGAAGTGTGATTTCTGTGTGATTTCTTTGGCTGTAGTCAACGTTATCAGTGTCTTTGTGGACCTCAGTAGCCTCAACTTTGATGTTGTGGACTCAGTGTTCCAGTTTTGCTGGAATGGGAATCACTTGGCAGATCTGTCCTTGGTCTCTGGTGAATGAGCATGATGCATGGTGGCTTCTTTGTAGGAGGGGACAGGGTTGTGCATGGTGTCAGGTATCTTGGTCTGTGTGGGGAGCATGTGGTACATGATGACTGTGCCACTGGATAGATCATGGTCATTGAGGCGGCAGGTGCCAGGGAAGCTAGTCCTCAGTCCCTGGAGAGTGCATGTGTTAGCTCTTTTGGTCCTAGGGGCAGCCTTCCCACTGTGCTTGACCATTTCTTTTTGGGATTGTAGGGTGCTGCATGAGCTTAGATGCTGGGGTCTTGGTTATACCACTGGGACTACCTGGTGTCATGGTACTGTAGCCTTCTGTGTAGGTGTGGAGGGATGAAGGTGAATGGTGCTCCAGGGATATGGAGATGCCTGGCTATTCGTTCCTAGGGCAAGATGCACTCCAGCAGTGGCTCTATTCCCACAATGGTGTCATGCTTTAGCAGCTTGGGTCCTGGGGACTCTGTGTGTTCCATTTCTGGAGCAATTCAGCTGTGTGTCCTCCAGGTTACTCACTCTACTGTGTTCTGGGTCTGTGAGCCCTGTGGGGCTCATTTGTAGTTAGAATTTCAGACATTTGTGATGGTAATGGTCATTGTTGGGGATCTCCTACTTATCTTTTACCCACAATGGGGAGTCCCTCTTGGCTTTGAGCTGATCAACCAGCTTGGTATTTAACTTCCCCTCTAAGCTGCCATTCAGAGTTTCTGTGCCTCAGAGGGTTTTTGTTACTTCCTTGCTAAATTCTCATGTTCTCACTTAGACACACATACAGTTAGTTATTATTTTGGTCCTTCTTTGTGGAGGAGGCAAGCATTGGTCATCTTTAGTCAGCCATCTTGATGGCATGTAACCAGTGCTTTTCTAGTTAAGGCTTTAATCCCTGTGATCTGGCTCTGGTGATAGTGGGATGGCTGAATGGGTCAGTGTTGATTTAGTGGCCTTTAATGTAGAGATTTATTTTGGATAAACCTATTTTGATATTGTTTATCGGCACATCATTGATCTCAATACATTCTTTATCCAGCTTTCAATGCTTATTTGTTTGGTTGCACTTTGTAAAATTTCCACTTGGGGGTAGTGTTTCATTGCACAATTCTTTCTTCACTCAAATATCACATTTTCTAATTTGCTTTTGAACTTTTCTGTGCTTATTTAAGAAAGATTATAAAAGACTGTTAGCTATCTTAAATCTTGATTTTTTTTTTACTAGTTGTTTCCTGTCATTTGAATAATTGCATGGAAATGAACAATTAATGGGAATTCAGTCTTTTCAGAATCTTATCACTTTTTAAAATCTCTTGAGGGATAATATGTCTCTTTCTATTATTTTGTGTCTTCAAAGCATTTTTTATTTGCAGAAAGACTGATCATATTATATTATCTGAAAAAATGATATTCTAATCTGCATTTTGAAAAACTCATATCCTGTTAACGAAAAGTTAAGTGAAAACATATTTGTTCTAGTTGGTTTTAAGTGTAGTTAGGCATTGGCTTTTTCTCTGTATCATTCTATTACCTATTAACCACTTGGTGCCACTTTCAGGCCTCACTCCAATTTTTAAAAATTGTCATTCTTCAGAGGAGAAAAAAAATACTGTTTTTTAAAAAACAAAAGTGTTAATCATGATTATTAAATTTTAGTATATAACATCATGCCATTTACTAATTAGTAATTTTTATTGTTATAGTCCTCAAAATTTGTGCAATACTCTACAAAGATGGTCATTTCACAATGCAAATTCTTTGTCCCAAGTGTTTTTTCTTAAATTCTGTTTTTCCCAAGTTATTTGACATTGATTTATATATCTTTTCATTAGTTTTTCCATGTTATTTTGTAAATGTTGCCTTAAATGATTATATAAATTAACCTTGTTATTTGTCCCTATTATTTAGTTATACTAACCCTGATATGTACTTTATGCTAAAATCTGTGTATTACTGTGGGCATCACAGACTTTCACTGGATTATACACTCTTTCATGGCAAGCACCATTTTTATACATTTGTGTGCCCTCCATAGATTTTCTTGCAAATAGTAAACGCTCAATTAGTGTTTGTAACTATATGGGGGGGTCCAAAAAACCCCGATATTTATTTATAAAAAATTGTGTATTTATTCTTACATGTTTAAACTTTAGTCACCTGCGAAGTACTGTCCGTTTGATGCAATACACCTACTGAGGCACTTTTTCCACTACTCAAAACAGTTTTTGAACTCATCAGTTTTGATGCCTTTTAGTGCTTCTGCCGTTTTTTAATTTCACCTCTTCCACTTGACCAAATGTTACCCTCTGAGGACTTTTTTCATCCAGGGAAACAAACAAGCAAACAAAATCTCTAGTGGCGAGATCAGATGAATAAGGAGGGTAGGGTCCAGGGTCATGCTGTTTTGGCCCAAAACTCCTGAACACTCAGTGTGGTGTGGGCAGGTTGTTCGTGTAAACCACTCATTATAAACTGGGCAAACGTGTTGAATCTCAAAAAAAAAAAAAAATTTTTTTTCACTGAAGCCTAATGCAGCCTCTCATAGCAATGCTGGCTGGTATGCTGATGCTGATAGGATCCTAGAATTCTTACCTAGTGGAAGAAACCTGTGTTACAAGGAGCCTATCCTCCAAAAAGTAGTTCTGGTTTATTTTGTATCCCCCATTGTATAATTGGATGTAGGGAGATGCTGTGTTTAAGTGTGTTCAGTTGTTAAACATATAAAGATGGAGTCTTGTTATAAATTAGTGACTAGACATATACTAGTTTTGTATGTAATTTTTGACCTTTTAATAAATGGTTTTTATTTCTTTCATTCTAGACCATGACATAGTATGTCTTCTGAAAAGTTAAAGTGTGCTTCTCTGTCTGATATTTTAGGATTATGCTTGTTCTTTTTCACTATTTCTGTAAATAAAGGCTTTCATGACATGAAGAAGATATTTCACATTGTGTTTAATTTTTTTTTTTTTTTTTTTTTGAGTTGGAGCCTCACTCTGTTGCCCAGACTGGAGTGCAGTGGCCGCTCCCGGCCACCGCAGCCTCGACCTGCTGGGCTCCGCCAATCTTTCCGCCTCAGCCTTCCAAGTAGCTGGAACTACAGGCGTGCGCTACCACGCCCGGCTGATTTTTTTTTTTTGATTTATTGTAGAGATGAGGTCTCGCTTGCCCAGGCGGGTCTCGAACCCGCGGGCTCAGGCAATCTACTCTAATTTTTTTTTTTAATAAGTTTTATTGTGGTAAGAACACTTAACATGAGATCTACTCTCAACAAAATTTTAAGTGTACAATACAATATTGTTATAAGCACTTTGTTGTACAGCATATTTCTAGAATTTATTCATCTTGCATAATTGAGACTTTATACTTATTGGTTAGCAACTCCCATTTCCAGCCCCTCCCTAGTACCTGGCAACCATTGTTCTGTTAGGTTGATACATAAGTTTATAGTGTTTGTTTTTGGCATGGCAACACGGCAGTGTTGAGAGTTTGTTTTTCGTTTGTCATTTGACGTGACAATGTGCTTGTGAATACGCCTTGCATATTGCAGATTTGAAGAAAGTTAATGCCATTTGTGGGCTAAAGAAGATGAAGTGTCAAGTGGAAGAACTTGAACACTTCTGACATATTCTTCTGTTTGAGTTTAACAGAGGAATAAAGGCAGTGGAGATGGCTTCAAACATTTGTGCTATGTATGGGGAGAATGCCACTTGGGAAAGCAAGGCAAGAAAATAGTTTTGTTGTTTCAAAGAGGGCCACTTTGTCCTGAGTGATTCTCCACGTCAGGAAGACCATTGGGCTTTGATGAAGACCACTTAAACGCTTTAATACATGATGATCTGTGTCAGTCTGCCTGAGAATTGGCAAATGTGGTGAACTATGACAAATCAACGATCACGTGACATTTACATTTCCTGGGCAAGCAAAAACGCTATGAATGTATGCATCAAGCCAATATTTTTTGATTCTATGAGCTGACAGTTTAAAAACCTCAGATAGCCTGAGCCCGCGGGTTCGAGACCCGCCTGGGCAAGCGAGACCTCATCTCTACAACAAATCAAAAAATCAGCCAGGCGTGGTAGCGTGTGCCTGTAGTTCCAGCTCCTTGGAAGGCTGAGGCGGAAGGATCGCCGAAGACC